>PVLC010046204.1:0-11526 GCA_004027655.1 Graphiurus murinus | reverse complement strand
CTTGTAATCCCAGCATTCGGGAGGCTGAGACCGGAGGATCCAGGTTCGCGGCCAGCCTCAGCTACCTAGTGAGGCACTCTGCAACTCAGTGAGACTCTGTTTCAAAATAAAGAATAAAAAGGGGCTGGGGGTGTAGCTCGGAGGTAGAATGCCCCTGAGTTCAATCCCCAGTACCGCAAAAAAAAAAAAAAAAAAAAAAAAAAAAAAAAAAAAAAAAAAAAAAAAAAAAAAAAAAAAAAAAAAAAAAAAAAAAAAAAAAAAAAAAAAAGAAAGAGTCTAGAACTAAATCTAGTTTTGTCTAATCTAATTCTAGCAAAACTGGAACTTTTTATGAGTCTCTAGGCTTCCTCCATAAAGTTAAAAAACAAAACAAAACAAAAAAACAACCAGCCAAACACCAACCAACCAACCAACCAGTTTGTGTACACTATAGTTCAGGTCTCATAGTGATCTTATGAGGAAAATATAGTCATTATTTTGCAAAAATTTAGGGTCTGATAAAGTGAATAGCCCATGATCATAACATGTAGATGAAGATTCACTACTGAAAAATGGTATTCATACCCTTTCCACTATGATGCAAAAAACTTTAACTCTAGGTCCTCTTTCATCTGCCATTTTTCCTGATCTGGTATTCACCCGTTTTAGAGTTCATATTCTCCTGACAAAGGCTGTTCTGTCAAGGCCACCCTCCTTCACAATTTAGTAGCATATGGCCTCACGCCAATCACATCACCTTCCTGAATCTTGCTTCTAAAAGGGGGACAATACTAGTTCTAGTAGTTGTAATGAGGTAACACTTGACACATAGTAAATGTTTCTTATTATAGTGTAATTGTTATTGCCCAACTGTTCTTTGAGGGTTTTGCTATCTTTTGATCCCACCACATCTGCAAAGATATGCCATTCTTTTTTCTACATTTTGCTTCACAAAATATTACCATATTCTTAGACTTGCTCCAACACTTTACCAACATCAAAAAGAACTACAAAGAATATTTGACGTTCACACCAACATTTTGAAATCAAGAGTTCCGTATGCTTTTGAACAGTATTAGTTTTCAGAGAAGTAATGTTATCTTGTCATCATCTATCTCCTAATGACACAGACCCTGAGTACCATGATGAAATGAGGTGATAGTAAATTAAAGTCTCAAAGAGATTAAATAGCCCAATTATGAATAAAGCATAGAGATAGTGACAGTAAAGAGACTCAAATTTCTATCTACTCATTATTAGAATGCTGGAATCGAGAAAGGTATGCCTTGCCTTATAGTATTAAATGTAAGTGATATCATACTCATGGTTTCTATGTTTTGCATAGACTCTGTTTAGAGATCATCTGGAGATTTTTTAAAATAATCTTTCTTCCAATTACACATTTGGAGGAATTTATAATTCATATTCTGGTCAAATTAAGCATAAGCTGCTATTTGTACATTTGTCATAATCAGTTTAACCTTTATCTTGAGCATTAGCATCATATATATAAAAATTCATGATGTCTTCAAGCACAAGTGGACAACAAAAACAACGAGTTTCCAGTCTATTCTCAAGAAGTACTAGCAAGAAAGAAATAATATGATGTTTCCTAAGATATTAAAACCTAGTGTTCACTCAAAAATTCCCTTATTTACATGTTTATACTGTTTACACAGTTTTTTTTCTATAATTTGGTATAATAACTCATTACATAGAATTGCTATCAGCATAAAACCAACCTCAGTATACTTGAAGCTTATTAATTTTCACTTGTATTATCTAATGGTTTTAGTTTTATATACATACAGTAGATACATTTTACTATTTAAGATAGTTGCATGTATATGGGGAACTGTTAAGCTATATGACCAACTTATATACTAGTTTAACTATGAGGTGTAACCAAGAAGATAAATTCAATTCACAAGTGAAGACTAGGATGCATCTTATCTATATTATATATTTAATATATAATGTCATGTAATAGCACACACATGATACTATAAGATGGGATTGAGTTACCATGAAATCCATTCCTCTCTTTTCCCCTTTGTCTACTATGATGTTCCTGTTCTATTCCTTTTCTAGACCAGCTGTTTTTTCTTGTAGTCTAACCTATCTGTGCTTTGAAAAAGAAGTTAAAAGTAGCTTGGTTACTTTCTTATTTCTATAAACTATTTTCTCTGGGATAAAAACAAACAATAAAACAATGTCTTCTAGTTTAAAAGTTTATGGAAATTGAATGAGAAACTGTGGGAAGAGGAGAACATCTTTTGCACAGTAAAGTTTGAAAAAATGTTATTATTGCATTAGTTCTAGGACTTACCTATGCAAAGAGGTTCACACTAGCTGACATGGAACAAACAGCAGGGCACACTTATGTTAACATGCTTGAGAGAAGGGTGCAAAATGAAGAGGGAGCCTGTAGGAATCAATGTTCTGGACTTATTAGTTGGCAGATATTTAGTAGCTTACAACTCACTGAACATGTAAGTGAGCATTATTAGTTGGCAGATATTTAGTAGCTTACAACTCACTGAACATGTAAGTGAATTTTATCTATTTTGAGTAGATATAACTGGTAATGGTAGTGTTATTGCATGAATGTTTCTTAGGATGATGTCTACCAATTTTCATATACAAGCATAGAAAGAATATTAGTCTTGTTATGATAAAAAGAAAATGATTTCAGATGTTACGTCACTCTAGGAACCTATGCTCAAGACTAAGTTAAAAAAAATAAAATGGAATGAAATTTTATTCCATCCCATCTCATCAGAGATAAATTACTAGCTATAATTTCAGGTCTTAGGGTAATGATCAATCAATATTCTTATTCTGTACAATGAAACAACATGCTAAGTGTGACATCTTTATATTACGAATAGGACTTGAGTTCTATTTTATTTTTACTTAATTATAAAACAGAAAACTGATTTTTTTCTTGCCTCTCATTTGAGTAATACTGACACTAGTATCATATCGTGCAGTTAGTTGGATAGTTTTTTATTTAAGCTTACTCATTTTAGGTTTATAATTATTTCAAACATAGAAACACACACCACTGGTCTAACAGGGAAGATGGGACACATTTGTACTGATCTATTTCATCCCCACTCATGGCCACAGTCTAGGGCTGTTAATTTGTTTTTTTTGACTCTGTCATATTCCACTGAACCTTTCTGGGGAAATATCCTATGCATCTGGCAGATAAAAACAGACAGAAATGCTACTGGGACATAAGATCCCTTCCTCTACTGAAACAGAGCATTGACTAATGATGATTTCTCTAACAACATTAGCGCTGGTAGACTTTCCCTATGCTTTTGTTGAGGTTTTCTGGCACTGGAGAGCTAAGAATGAACTCACAGGACATATTTAATGCTAAAAAAGCTGTGCATCCACTAAAGACATTTAAAATTCCAAAATGAAATTATATGTAGCACTTCGCTGTGAACAGAATTTAAATATGCCACTCATGGACAAAAATCGTGAATTCCATTTTACTTTCGAATATACATCTTTATGAAATTATATTCGACTAATAACTGAACCTATTCTATTACAGAGACACAGATGAGGTGCTGAGCTTCACAAATGAGAGGATTCAATTCATCTGTGTTTTGTGAATTACTCATGCTTGACATTTGAGGAATTTATACCAATAAAATGCATAATGGATCAAAAGTTAGTAAGTTTTCAATTTAATTCCCAAATACAGTGATGCAAAACCAGAAAGTGGCACTTTGAGGATAAGAGGCACCGTGAGTGTGTGTACATATAACATTCATAAAGTTCTTTCTGGAATATGCTATTATCTTCCAGGGGCCATGTTTCCTAAGTTCTAATATGGAAACAAGAGGGATTTCACGGTTAGAAGCATCCCTGCTTGCAGTCAAAGATCAATGAGGAATAAGCCTGCAGCTAGGCCTATATCCTGCGCAATATCATTATGACAGGTTTCTAGGAAATCAATCTGTCTGCTGTTTATTGCACATTTCTCAGATAGATCACATTGAAATTCAGCCCCTCAATTCTTCAACTCTCATTCCATAGAAAATAGCAACAGTGGAACCAATACAGTGTTAAAAAAAAATATATATATATATATATATATATATATGTAAATAAAGCTGTAGCATATAGATAGGCTTGTTCTTGCTATGGCTTTTAAATATCCATAAAAGAATACGATTTTCTTAAAAAATAACATGTACAAAATAAGTTTCTAAATAGATGTCACTTGATTGTTTCCAAAAGAAATGTTACAAGTATAAATTTGGGGGGTTTTGTTCAAATTATCAGTAGAAAGAACCATTATTACAATACTGTTGTGTGATGCCACGGGTCTGTATTAAGGATAAGATAATGACGTGAAGAAGGGCAATCTTTATGATGATGTTAATACTAATCCTTTCTCATTTCCCAGTGTGCTTTAGAGAAAAAAATCATAATATAGCACAGGGATTCCATTTGTTATTTACTTTAGAACTGAAAACAAATTATAAATTTTCTTTATCTTATTCACCTAGCTGTGAAATGGAATTGTAAGAGAGAAATCAAATACTTACTTAATATTTGCAAGGGACTTAGATGTAAAAAAAGAGAAAAATCTGAATAGATGAATGTTATTTTCTATACTTATATGGAATTAAAAATTTTCATATTCCAGTCACTAAACCAGCAGCAAGCTTTCTCCCAGAGACCAATTAGTTGACAATACACTTTTACGGAGGCGCAAAGCTTCCAGAGCCTACCTTGATGAATGCAAGTGTGTATATATGTATAATTGTCATTTATCAACACTAATGTTAACAGTGAACTTCGTAAGTGCCCATTAAAAATTCTCAGTGAGGTTTGATTTTTCATTGCAAAAATACTATAGAAGTACCTTCATGGATTTATGTTCCAGATGGTCATACCATCTGGGAGCTAACTTTCATTGTCTAATGGTTTCTTGCTACATTTACATGTATTAGGCATCAACACCCACTTCTGGTTACAATCATTTTATTTCCTGCATCAGTGCTTAGTAGAATGTGTGTTGTGTATAGCTTATTATGCAACTGATCATGGAAGACAAAATAGAGTATATAAACTTCAAATTTCATATGGATAATAATAGAATGTATAGCAATAAAGCGACCTCCATTGGCCATTTTCAAACGAGAGATTAGTCGCATTTATGCTTAGCCTGACACTATATTGCATGAAATATGTATCTCAAACAGGTTGGGTCTGCCGCACTGTTCTCCTGTTAACATAGAGTTGCCAGATGGTCCTGATGAAACTTTATTTTCTTGAGAGGCTGCATTTAAAGAACACCTGATGGTCTCCAAATGTACCAGAAATTAAACGACTACATTTTCTAGTAGACTGATAAAAATTAGAGTAAAATGGAGCAAATAGCAACTCCCATAGCACATTTACCTTCTTTTAAGGACACTGAGCCCATTATAGTTCAGTCTTGAAAATTATGAATCTAATGATAGGGAGATCTCTTTCATTCCACGTAACAGAACCAAGGTTTGGCTTCTGTTCAGACCAAATGTCCACCAAATATAATTCTTCCACCTCATTCCAATCTATTTACCCCAAACAACTGTCTCATAAGCTTGTCATAGTATTTCTTTTACCATATTTGTAATGACACCTACAACTGTGTTCATGTGCATTACCTTACATGGCCAAAGAGACTTTGTAGATGTGGTAAAGTTAAGGATATAGAAATAAGAAAATCAACCTTATTATTCAGATGGTCCCAATGCAACTAAGAGAGTCCTTCTGAGATAGAGGAAAGAAAGTTCAAGTCATAAAAAGAAGATGAAATGATGGAACCAGAGGTTGAGATGACACATATTGAATATGGCTAAAGAACCATGAGCCAAGGAATGCAGATGGCCAAGATAGAAGCTGGAACAATAAGAGAATGGATTCTCTGTTGGTGCCACCAAAAGGAACACAGGACTGCTGGGAATCTTGATTTTAGCCCCATAAGACTCATTTCATATTTCTAGCCTCCAGAATTTACAACAGTAAAACTGTATTGTTTTAAACTGTATTGTTTTACTAAATGGGGGATAAACTGTTACCCTGACAAGGGAGACAAATATACTTAGTTTCTGTGTCCAGCTAAAGCATTGCTTTCATATAATCTTGCATTATTTTATTATAGGGATAATCCATAGAGAGAAAAAAATTGTTAATGAAGGAGAGTAAGGAAACAATGCAGGAATAGTGACCTTGAGATGATGAGAAATGTTGGGATCCAGGATACACATGGGAGAATTGCTCTCTGACACACAATGCTTGGCTTTATTTCTTGACTAACAATTAGGATATTATTGTCTGTGCTATCATTAGTAGCCAACCTCGTTTAGTTTTTGTCCAAACCTTGAGAACAGTATTGTTGTCCATTTTCCTAGGTTTGAAAGATATTCTCGAGGATCCCAGCACAGACTTTCCTTTTTCTTTTTGGATTTCTTAATATTCAGTCTTATCTTCAATCATCTTTATTCATTGCCTAATCAATGTGAACACCTTCTAGAGCATTGGTTCTCAGTCGGGGTGATTGTTTTATAGAGATATTTGGGCAATGTTTCAGGATAATCTGGTTGTCTCAACTTGGGCTGGCAAGGGATACTATTATTATTTAGGGTTGGGGGGGGGGCTCAGGGATTGCTATAAACTACTGGTTGAGTTTGTCACAGCACTTGGACCAGAAGTGTTTCAAATTTAAGATTGTTTTGGATTTTGGGAATATTTTGGGCCCCAAGTTTAAACACAACATTCATTTATATTGTATATGCATCTTATACACATAGTCTGAAATCATATACAGTATTTTTGTTTATCTATGCATTGACTATAACATAAAGTCAGAAGTGGAAATCTTGTTGCATCATTTTGGTGCTTAAAGAGTTTTGGATTTTCTAGTCCTATGGATTCCAGAGTTTCATATTAGGGATGTTCATCCTGCATTTTATAATGCATAAGGCAACTCTCCACAGCAAAGAATTATCCAGTCCCAAATGCCAATAGTGGTAATGTTGGCTATTAAGAACCTCTTTGCAACTGTGATGGTTAATCTGGGTCATCAATTTGACTGGATTATGAAACACCTAAGATTATGTGATTTGGGGTATGTTGTTGAGACAATTGGCTTACGTAATAGCAGATTAAAGGGATGTCCTCCCCTGAAGGTATGTAGGATAGCTTTGATTGGAATAGGATCTGTATAAAAAGGAGAAAGCATCATGAATACATGCATGGTTCTTCCTGAGAAAAATACATTGCTCTCACGTGGGATATGAACCCTCAGCTCTCTGAATTGGATTTTCACTATCATTTCTTGGGATAGATTTCTGTCCTTTCCATCTTGGACTGGGACTTCATTATAGGTCGCTCTGATTCTCAGACTCCATCTCTTGTACTGCTTGACCAGCTGCTGGTTCCTCCGACTCTCTGTGTGCAGCCACTTGGGACTACATAGCTTTGAACTGTAAGCTGATTTGATAAATCTCCTACTTTTACCAGATACATATCCTGGGAGTTCAGTTACTCTAGTGAACCCAGACCAATACAGCAACTAACATTATAAACCCATTTCCCTCTAAGAAAATTTAATTGAAAGAGTAGCCTCTACATGTATTTTCTACTCTCTTTACTTCCTATTACTAGTTTACTACAGTAATCTGATTTCCATTTTTACACCCTGTGTTCTTCTTTGAAGTCTTCCAGATCCATGACTTTAAATATTACCAATAACAAGTGATGCTCACATCACTTGTTTATATTTAATTTATATATATATATATATGTTTAGTCACTTCTCCCTCTGCATGTTTTCAGACATTCAGGCAGATAGGTCTAATTGACTCCAACTTCTTTGTTTTAAGCATCTCAAATTGCACATATACAAAGGAATCTCATCAGTTTATCACTGAAACTTGCTCTTCTTCTTGCATTTGACACTTGCATCCCCTCCTGAATTCTTCAAGTCTTTTAGCTTGTGTTTTTTCTCTCTGTAGTCCATTCATTGACCTCAGTACACTTACTTGGCAAATCTACTATTTTTTTTTAATTCAGTTCAAATTTCATCATGGAAACCTCTCCTGACACCTCTCACTGCTGAGGGTTGAGTCAGATGCCCTTCCTCTATGTTCATTCTTTATGGTCTTGTGGCATCCTTTGATATAACAGTTATATAATTTGCCATATGATATTAGCTCTTAGCTACACAGAAATGAAAAGTTTCGAATCACATAACTCATAGGAACCCAAGGTGTATGTCACTTACCTGTTTACATACAAGTATGCTGGACTTTCCTAACTTGCCTCACAATGTGACACAAACTCTTATGCCCCATTGTCACTGTCCTTTCTCTCCAAAGGGCTTCCCTAAGTGTATTGTGCAGAATTATAGGATTTCTCCCATGATCTTTGCCCTTGTTGTTACTCCCATGGTTATGTTATCTTACAGAGAAAAATATATTATATTGTTATAATTAAAAATGCCAACTAACTGGCCTTTGCAAAAGGAAATTATCTAGGAGGGCCTAATCTAACCACATGAGCCCTTGAAAAGCAGAGGGTTTTCTCTAGCTGGTGGTAGAAGGGGAAGTAAAGACATTGGAAGCTTGAAGGCTGCAGGGGTCATAGCTGGCTTTGAAGGTGGAGAAGGCCACATGAGAAAGAGAGCAGGTGGCTTTGAGGTTCAGAGAGTGGACCCTTGGCTCTCAGCCAGCAAAGAAACAGGGACCTCAAACCTGCAGTTGCAAAGAATTGAATTCTGCCCACAGCCTGAATGAGCCCAGAAGCAGATTCTTCTCCAGAGCCACTAGGTAAGAGCTGAACTTAGCCAAAATCTTGATTGCATCCTTGTGAGATCCAGAGAAGAAAACTAGTCAAACTCACTTGTACTTTTGACCAAGGGAATGATCTAATGATAAATAATTCCTGCTTAAAGCTGCTAATTATATATTAATCTGTAGGGCAGCAATAAAAACAACAATAACAACAAAACCTAATACACTAAGCAAGCCCCAGCTCTCCCTCCACCTTGGTGAACAAATCACTCCTATTTCTATATTATAGTTTACATAAATATCACAATTGCCACACACATCCATCTCTTCCTCAACCACTACTTATAAGCTCTAAACATAGGCATTGAGTGTGTTCACATAATACCAAATGAATAAATAAACAAGTGTGGCTTTTAAAAAATAATATGACAAACAATTTAGTAATAGTATTGCTCTGGCTCTCCGGAAATGAAAGTTTTATAACCTTGACCAGTCAAATCAAACTACCCAATTAACTTGTAAAAAAAAAAAGGACTCAGCCAGAGTCAGGACCTCTGACAACCCAATTTGGTCTAGCAGTGCAGTCTAATTGACAGCTAGGGAGAAACCAGGCAGTTCTGCAACATGCTATGGGATGGCACAGTGTATGATCTTCTTGAAAGCAAAGGCTCAAGGTAAGACAGAAAGATCAGGACTGTTTGCCTTTTCCCATGTGTGAAGTCAGGGTATTCTACTACACTCCGTGAACATTGATGCTTACCTGTCAGGAATGGACCTTCACGGTTTTTTCTGTTCAAAGATTTTGCATGTGTGGTTAAAACTCTAAGCCATACCTAGCGGTGCTTTTCTAGAAGACACATAATCAGTAATGTCAACTTCAATTTTCATAAAGCAAGATATAAATGGTAAAAAAAAAAAAAAGTGGCAATCAAAGACGTCTCCTTTGTTTCTTCCTGCAAATCAAATACTATGGCTGCTGGTAAAATTCAACCTATAATTTTCAACCCAAGAGTCAAGAGAGAAGACTGACAGCTGAATGATTATGTTTTAACTATACAAATTAGTTACTTTAGTTTTTTTTTTTTTAAATGTGCCTTTTTTATTAGACTGAGTGACATCAAAATGTAAAAGACTCAGATAGAGGGACCCAAATGTATAGAATTCTATTTCACACAATGTAGGAAAAATTATCGTTTGTCTTGAAGGTATAACATATGTGCCAAAGGTTAAAATTAAGTTATGATTTAATCATCTTTGTCTATATAGGGAATTTTTAAAAAGTGAGTACTAGAGCAAATCAGAAAGATATATACTACCTTCACCAATCTCCATAAGATTTTAAAAGATGAGAAGTGAACTTACATTCTAATCTTTGAGAATTTTGTCATTTGAATTGCAGCATGGCCTATCTTTGCTAGACACACGGATGATAAAAAATAAGTTTGGGTGAACAGATATATAGAAAATAAGATCAAAGCAGAGAAAAACGCAACTAGGATCTCAGTGATTTGTTCATTATATTCAATATTTGTGCACTTCATTGAAAATATATAAAATCAATTACAGTGATATAGCTTATCTGATGGTTATTATTTGAAAAGTAATTCTTCATCTCTTGGATCTTTAAAGTAGCAATAGTCTTCTTTTATTTCTTTTCAATGGTAAAGGGCTGCAAGTTCTATGATAAAATAGGGATTATTATCACTTAATACAGGACAAGGTAACAAGCTAAATGATTATTTCAGCCAAGAAAAAGGGCCCAGGGCAGCAAGTGTATGTTATTGTCTTTTATACTGGTATATTTTTAAAATGATTTTAGGAGTTTAGATCTCATAAGTATTATTCTATTAAAGAAATATTACTAGAAACAGTGGCATTTCCTCCTGGCCAGAGACCCATGATAGTTAAGGATTTTTCCTGTCTGTGCTCCTTAAAATGTTAATTTACTATTACCTGCAAATTTATTTTCAACATGGCAAAGTTGAATGACTCTGAGTCTAGACTTTGTATAAAAAGTAGAGTGGCAAGCATTGGTGAACTTTCTTCTTTTAAAAAGATGATATTCCTCTTATATTAATTTTCTCAAGTTTAATAACCATTCTTATAAGATCTCACTTCAGAAACCAAAATTTAAATATGTGTTTAGGGAGAGGAGATCCAAGATGGCGACTGAGTGAAACAACTTCCCTCAGATGCTAAGATTTCGAACCAAATTTACCATACAAAGAGCTTCTTAACAGAAGGAAAAATACAACAACAACAACAAAAAAAAGCAGAATTGGAATTACAACAAAGGAAGAACCAGAAAGCGGACCTAGGAAAGTAAGAAAGCCGGCTGCGCTGCAGCCCGGCGCTCTGCGCCCTAGCGCTGCACCGCCAAGGAGCTAGGCTACCGAGACGAGATCTGGCATCCCGCGCCCCGGTGCCTTGGGCCCCGAGGAGGACCTAGTCCCCGAGACGGTACCCGGCGCCCTACGCCCCGGTGCCCTGCGCCCCAGAGCTGCGCCGCGGAGGAGCTAGGCCACTCAGAGGGGACTGGCGCCCTGCGCTCCTGTGCCCTGCACCCAAGAGCCAGAGCCGTGCCGCGGAGGAACTAGTCCCCGAGAAGGTACCCGGCGCCCTGTGCACCGGTGCCCCGCGCCCCGAGCTGCACCGCGGAGGAGCCAGGCCCTGAAACAGCATCCGGCCCCCTGCGCCCCGGTGACCTGCGCCCCGAGTTGCGCCGCCGAGGAGCCAG
>PVLC010046203.1:0-11515 GCA_004027655.1 Graphiurus murinus | reverse complement strand
ATGATGTACTTACACAATCATATCAAGGTCACTCACTGAAGTGAACCTGAGGGGGAGGGAGGGGGAGGGGATTGGGGTGGGAATTGGGGAAGGGGTCAAATGAGAATTGTGTGCAAATATGTTGTTAACAACTTGTACTTAACAAAGATGTATGCTATATTGCACGAATTACTACAATAAAAAATTAAAAAAAAAAAAAGAATAAAAAATAGGGCTGGGGGGTATAGCTCGGAGGTAGAATGCCCCCGAGTTCAAGCCCCAGTACCAAAAAAAAAGAATAATCAACAAGATAGGAGTGGTGGGGTAGCTCACTGGCAGAACACTTGCCTAGTATGTGTGAGGCTCTGAGTTCAATCCAAGCATTGCAAAAGAATAAAACTTTAAAAAACAAGAAGATCCTCTTCCACCACCACCACCCCTTGCAACATATTTACTGAAGAAACATCTTTTTTCCCACAATTTCCTTTAGTTGGAATATTGCTGATTGCCTCCCTGTGGCATAGTATAACATTTTTCTCTAACTCCTGTTTTTTCTTGAAAATTGAAAATTAAATCTAAAGGTTTAGTCAGATTCCAGTTCCTTTCCTTCTTCCCCTCTCCCTCCCTCATTTCCTCCCTCTTTCTTTTTCTCTCTTTTAGCCAATGTGATATTCTCTGCTGCAGGTCTATTCTTAAGCCTTCTGACACTGATAAAATCTATACTGATGCAAAGATAATATGGATAATGTTTAAGTGGGCACAGGGATCTAGCCACTCGTTTAACAAACCTGAGAATAAATTCTAGCTGTGTCATGGGGCTGGGGGCAGCAGACATGACAACACAGTAGAAATGCTGACCAGAAAGCCGGGTGTGGTGGCGCACGCTTGTAATCCCAGCATTCGGGAGGCTGAGACCAGAGGATCTGGGTTCACAGCCAGCCTCAGCTACCTAGTGGGGCACTCCGCAACTTAGTGAGACTCAGTTTCAAAAAATAAAGAATAAAAAATAGGGCTGGGGGTGTAGCTCGGAGGTAGAATGCCCCTGAGTTCAATCCCCAGTACCACAAAAAAATAAAAAAGAAATGCTGACCAGAACAGGTGCAAATAAAGTGCCCTGTCACAACTAATAGGCGACAGCCGGGACGATGGGTGCGGTGCTTCCTCTTGGAGGTGACATTTGAGCCAAGCCTTCAAGGAATATGATTAAGACAGCATATTTATGTAAAAAATAGTCAAGAGAAAGCTTATTGTGTTATTTTCTTGAGACTTCGAACCCAAGTTCTTGGCTAATGGACCTGACTGTCTTGAATAGCAACAACCTATCCTGTCAACTTGGCCTGCTAGAGAAAGTGAGACTTGCAAAATGTTCTTTCCTTCCTATGTATGAGAAAATGTATAAGCATAAACATCATGTTCAGCAGCCTCCCAGCTTGTTTGTAGTGGAAACAAACACATTTGCAGCATAGGAAGCTTTGCAATGTGATGAACGTGGCCACATTCTTTCCCTTCCGCCGCAACTTCCTCCTCTAGAGTGAAGGGGCCCTGCGTTGCGGGTACCATGGTGTGGGCCCCCAAGTTGTGGCAGGGGGCTACACACCTACAGGGGAGGGGAGCTGAGCACTCATTTTGGCTGGTCTCATGGTCTCCCATATAGACATATTTCTATTTTTCTAATGTACATAAAATACATATTGTTGCTACAATAGTACAAAGCCGTTTATCACTGAAGTCACAGTATTAGTTCTGTTATTGAACATGGTTTTAAACCATATGTTCTGAAATAGAATTGCTATCGTGTACATTTAGGGGAGGTGTATTTGGGTTGAGAATTCTTTGAAATTTTCTGGCATGACAAAGGATGTTCATAAACTAGTAGGGATGACTGAGCCACGTTGTACAAGTACTTAATGCCATTGAATTGTACACTTAGTTATGGTTAAAGTGAGTTGGGCTTGGTGGTGCACACCTGTAATCCCAGTACTTGGGAGGCAGAGACAGGAGGATCACAGGTTCAAGGACAGCCTTAGCAACTTAGCAAAGCCCTGTGCCCAAGTAAGAAATAAAAAGGGCTGGGGGTATAGCTCGGAGGTAGAGTTCCCCTGGGTTCAATACCTAGCACCACAAAAAAGGAAAGAAGGGAGGGAGGAAGAGAGGGCAGGAGAGAGGCAGGAAGGGAGGGAGGGAGAGATATATATGTTAATATATATCTAGAAACTGGATTCCAGTAGCCTAGAGTTTTATTAATCTGAAGAGTGGTAACCAGCACCAAAGGATGCTCTGCCCCGTGACTCTTCAGTAAGGCCACTGCATGTCTAGGGCTCTCTGCAGAGTGAGGTGGCACTCAGGTCATCACTCATGAACATGCCATTGTACAAGAGGACTGCGCACTGTAATGTGGCTTGACGCTGTGCGAAGTGCTAGTAAAGGGAAAGTATGTGGAGCTTTGCAGTCGCATAGGAGGGACGGGCCTGGTGTTGGGGGCAACTCAGAGAAGAGCTTCTCCAGGAAGTGGGGAAGCTCAGGTGTGAATAACGGGTGACTCTTAAAAGATCATTGAGCTGGGTGGGTGTGGTGGAGCATCCCTGCAATTCCAGTACTTGGGAGGCTGAAACAGGAGGATCCTAGGTTCAAGGACAGCCTCAGCAACTTAGGCTCTCAGCAACCTAGTGAGATGCTGTTTTAAAAACAAATAGTTGGGAGGCTGAGACTGGAGGATCCAAGTTCGCGGCCAGCCTCAGCTGCTTAGTGAGGTACTCCACAACTTAGTGAGACCCTGTTTCAAAATAAAGAATAAAAAATAGGGCTGGGGATGTAGCTCGGAGGTAGAATGCCCCTGAGTTCAATTCCCAGTACCACACACACACAAAAAAAAAAAAATTAAAAAAAATAGTAAAAAGGGGTCTGGGGATATAGCTCAGAGGTAGAATATCCCTGGGTTCAATTGCTAGTACAAAACAAACAAACAGAGAGATTATCGACACTTTTGTCCTCTCAGACTCTTTTCCCCAGTGAAGAAATCCTGTCGTCTTCAGCTCCCCCCCAGCATGGGTCATTTGATACAATGAGAATCTGCAGTCATTGTTGAGTAGGGAATTTTTAAAAAGACATCAGCAGGGTATGGTGGCTCATGCCTGTAACCCCAGTACTAATCACAGGCCAATGTATGGTAATTTAGTTAGACCTGGTTTCAAAATAAAAAATAAATAAGTCTAGTGGTCTAGATCAGAAGTAGAACACCTCTGGATTCAATCGTCAGTACCACAAAAAAAAAAAATCAAGTAGAAATGTTCTGACTGGTCTGTTCCAATGATGTTTGTGGGGACTGGTGTCACCTGCTCTCACTTCTTTAATTTTCATGTGTGTATTTTAGTTGGTTTTTACAAAACATTTCAAAAGAAGACATTATAACCTTTATAAGAAGTGGAAATGCTTTCAGACTCAATTGCTGAATTAGATGTGTGCATTCAACTGCATCTGTTGCTTCTTTAATAGTTCTTTGTTTTCCCCTACTTTTTATATCCTCGTCCAGATCTAGTGTATTCTAATATTTTCTCAGTCTCTCACATCTAGTGTGTTCTAGATAGCATACTTTGAAGAGAAAAAGCTTAGCAGTCTGTAAAAATACAATATTCTCTTCAGATGAACACATTTTCTAATGCTATATATTCCACCAAAGAGACAGAGCATTTGATTCTTAAGGCTCTTTGAGCCCACCATGTACTTTTCTTCAGAACAAAGACTATAGGATAGGGATAGGGTTTGTGTCTATCATAGTTATATATCATTTTTTTTCAGTACTGAGATTAAACTCAGAGGCATCTGCCCCTGAGCCACACCCCCAGCACTATTTTATGTTCAATTTTGAAACAGGGTCTCACTAAGTTGCTGAGGTTGGCCTCAAGCCTGCCATCTTCCTATCTCAGCCATCCAAGGACTGATTATAGGGGTGCACCACCACACCCTGCTGGTTTTATATTATCTTTGTCTGTGGAGCAGATTGGAGAAATGAGACAACCCAAAGTGATCAGCTAAATGTAAATGGGATATTCTGGGGCATCGACTTTGTCCAAAGCAAGACTTACTATTTTTCATACTTTTCATGTTTTTTAATCCTAAACCAAATTTTGGATCAGAATTAACTTCCATAGTAAAAAAATACAAAACACAAACAAGGACAAATAATTATAAAATTCCCTGCTGAAAGGTGAGTCAAGGTTTCCCAATGTAAACAAGAATGAGGAACAATCACTTCTGTAAACCCTTGTCACTACCAAGATTAGTTTTTCAGTTAGATGTGGTACAGGTCAAATCACATGCCCCCAGCTCACCAGTTACACCTAATAAATGTCTGATCAGCATGTTGTCCTTCAACTCCAGTCCAATAAATAGACCTTATTTTGTTTACACAGCTTAGGACTTAGAATAGTTTATCACTTCCAACATTTTATTCTCTGCCAAGTCCCAAGACAAATACTAACATGTTAAAAACAAATTCCATAGTTTTATTGTATGTTTTTCATTGAAAACACAGCCTTTATAGCACCCGATTCTTCTTTTAATTTACTAATACACATGATGTTTTGATATATGTATACTTTGTGGAATAAGTAAATCAAGCTTATAACACATCCATCACCTCACATGTGTTGGGGGGGGGTGAAAAAATTTAAAAATCTACTTTTTTTTAGCAATTTTCAGGTATATAGTATGTCTTATTCATTTAGGCTACTATATAAAATTACCATAAATGGGGTAGTTTATAAACAACAGAAATGCATTGCTCACAGGTCTAGTGTCTGGCCAGGGCCTTCTTCCTTACCGTGTCCTTACCCTCATGTGGTGACAGCAAACAAGCTCCCTGGACACCTGTACTCATGGCGGTTTGGCCCTCACAATCTAATCACCACCCACACCCTCATCTGTTAACATCATCGTCTCAGGGGTTGTCCCAACATATGAATTTTGGGGATTACCTTCACACTATAGCCCAATATATTAACTGTCCCCTTCAACCAGGATCCTCCCCATTCCCACTTCCCTGCTCCCATCAGCCCCTGGCAACCACCATTCAACCTTCTGCTTCTATGAGTTTGACTTTTTTAGATTCTACATATAAATGAGATTGCACACTATTTATCATTCTGTGCCTGGCTTTTATCACTTAGCACAACATCCTCCAGGTTCATCCATGTTGTCACAAATTACAGGATTCCTGTCTTTTTTAAGGCTAAATGGTATTCCGTTGTGTGTTATTACACCGCAGTTCCTTTATCAGTCCATCCATCTATGGACACTTTGGCTGACTCCTTAGCTTGATAATTGTGAATAATGCCTAAATGAATGTGGGCATGCAGATACTCTTCAACATATGGGTTCATTTCCTTTGGATATATACTCAGAGTGAAATTGCCTGATCATATTTTTAATATTTTGAGGAACCTTCATTATCTTTTCTTAATGGCTGAACTTATATTCCCACCAGTAGTATGCAAAGGTTCCCTTTTCTCTACATCCTCACCCATATTTATCTTTTGTCTTTTTGATAAAAGTCATAATAGGTATGAGGTGTTATCTCATTGTGGTTTTAATTTGCATTTCTCTGAACATCAGATTTTTCCTGTTTTAGTCAAAGAAGTATGTACTAAGATGAATACCAAAAACTATGGCAGAAATGAACAAACATTCTGTGTAAAGGTCAGAGTAACTAAGGGAGACTTTCCCACTCATTTAAAAGCTGGCATCTTATTGTATAAAGGGAGAAATGAATGAGAAAACTGTAACAATAATGACATTTCTTTTCTAATGCTTTTCTAAGTCCTCTAATAATTGTTCTTGTATTTGTTCTTTTTCTTTGTAGGAAAAGCCATTGACAAAATCTCTACAGCGTGGAGAAGACCCCCAATTTGATCAAGTATGTGATATATTTTTATATATGTATATATATAATGTGGGTTTTCTTATTTCAAAATGCACACAAGGCACAGCCTGAATGCTCACTGTTGTGGTACTGAGGAACTTCCTCAAAGAGACTAGTGTGTGGTTTTACAAACTGTGTCCTGCAGCATTAACAGTTGGGTTTTATAGATGTTTGGTACATGTCTTTTGACTTGATTTAGAAAGAATTGGAAAGCTTGGGAGTGGTGGCGCATGTCTGTAATACCAGTACTTTAGGAGACTGAGACAAGAGGATCTCAGGTTCAAGGACAACCTCAGCAAGTAATGAGACTCTAATCAACCTAGCAAGACTTCTGGGAAGATGGCATTGGAGTGAAACACCTCTCATCAGACGCTGTGAGCTCTATTCAAATCTGCCATAAAAGCAGCTTCTTGACAGAAGAAAAAAAGCAACAAAAAAGTGAACAAAGCTACAAAATCTGAAGTACAGCTGAACAGAATCCAGAAAGCCGACCAGGGAGAGCAAAGGAGCCTGTTTCAAAACAAATAATAAAAATATGGCTAGGGGTATATCTCAGAGGTAGAATGCCCTTGGGTTCAAGTCCTGGTACCAAAAGGAAAAAAAAAGTGGAAGTTGACAAGACATCAGAGGAAGCTGGGCGTATGTGTGGTGTCGCCTGCATTTCTGCAGTAGATGGCAGAGAGGACAGTGTGCCTTCTTCAGAAGGTTCAGTTGGTGCCAGTGTGAGAGTCACTGGCTGCACGATGGCCTGACGCAGCACTGTGGTGGTTAATGGCCTACTGAAGAACTCAGAGAGCATGCTGGATCCAGGATTCCTTCACTGTGGGATCCAGAGGAAATATCGTTGGCTGTACAAGTCTGGATTTTTGTGTTCCAGAAACATCACACTGTAGAGACAACATGCTCTCTTTCCTGTGTCATGAGTGTTCTGGGAGGGTGAGCTTACCAGCTCGGGCTCAGGGCCCGCCTCCCAGGGGTGTGGCTCTGGGCTTGACCTGTTGCTGTTAGGTCTGGCTGTTTTCTAGAATGCTGGTGAGATGGAGGACTGGCCTCATCTCTCTGTGTCAGGATTGTCTTCCCTAGACATGTTGTCAGTTGCTGTTATTACCTGGGGGTACCAGGATAGTCAGAGACCCTTGGTGAATAGGTACATAAGTTTAGTGTCGCCATTTTGGAAATGAGGTAGGTTGCAGCTCTTTCTAGTCTCCTTAAGAGTAAATATTTATCACCTGTCTTCTATAATTTTTCACTTTTTATTCTTTGTCTCTTTATCCTATTAAATTATCACTGATCTTCCATCAAAAATTTTTGGTTTTCTCTAGCTTATTTCTTTGTCTCTAGGAAAATAGTTCTCCTAAATTTTAACATTACATTTAATAGTTATCCCAAATAATTTGGCTTAAACACAATCTCTCTCTCTCTCCCTCCCCCCCCTCCCCTTCCCCCTCCCTCCCTCCTTTAATTCAACTTTCTAGTTCTCCACTTCAACATTGTGGAAAAAAGTCTTTGGAATTAGACCGACCTGGGCTTAAATCCCAATTCTGACACTTAGATTACTTTTAACAATGCATCTCAGTGTTGTCCATATAAATACTTTATCAACATCACCTGGGAGCTTGTTAGAAATGCAGACTTCTGGCCGGGCCCTCAGCTACCAAACCTGCATTTTTTTTTTTTTTTTTTTTTTTTTTTTTTTTGGTGGTACTGGGGATTGAACTCAGGGGCATTCTACCTCCAAGATATACTCCTAGCCCTATTTTTTATTCTTTGAAACAGGGTCTCACTAAGTTGCGGAGTGCCTCACTAGGTAGCTGAGGCTGGCCGAGAACCCAGATCCTCCGGTCTCAGCCCCCCAAATGCTGGGATTACAAGCGTGCGCCACCACGCCTGGCTTCCAAACCTGCATCTTAATAAGACCTCCAGGTGATGCGTATGTACACCAAATCTTGGGAAGTCTTGCTCTGTAACAGAGCTTGATATATACTTTAAGTGTGAACTAACAGTGCAAGGGTCACTGAGAACTTTCCATAAGACACATAGCATTGCCCTTTAAATCATAAGTTTATACATGAACCCTGAGAGAAGACAATCTACAAGGTCTATTTCATTTTAAATATATAGTGTGATTCCCAAGTTTTACAGAAGTTTCACTAAAGTTGGTCCACCTGTGGGTTCAATGAAAGACAAGTCAGCAAAATATCTTTTGAAAGTGCCTGCTGTGGTCTGAATTTGTCTCCTCCAAAACTCAGGTGTTGCCACTGTAATAGTACGAAGAATTGAAGCCTTTGAGAGCTAATTAGGCCATGAGAGCTCCTCCCTGATGCAAGGGTTTAGGTGCCATTATAAAAGGATTTGATGGAGGGAGTTCGCCCCCTTTGCTCTCCTACCTTTATAGGACCTGTCATTCAGGTTCCATCTGAGAAGCAGAGCAGACAATGAACCTGCCCTGCTATCACCTTCAGAACTGAGAGAAATGAATTGCCATTCTTTATAAATTACCCAGCCATAGGTATTTTGTTAGAGCAGCATGAAATGAACTAAGACATCACGTGTCCACTATTATAACCAACGAATTGTAAGAATTGCAGTGCCACTGGGGAGGCTGTGCAATAGTCTTTTGGTATCAAGCATTCAAATGATGTAATTTCTCTTATTTTTATTCCAAACAATAGGATTTTAATCTGGATTCCCACAAAGATCTGTCTATAGGAAAAGAATAGACTAGTGATGTTTGAGTTGTGTAGACTCCATTGACTACAGTTTCAACTAGTAATGATAGAAGTAACATTTATTTGGTACTTACCATAGGATAGACACTATGCTAATTCCATCTGTCGAACAGCATACAGCTAGTCCCTGTTGATGGGATATAAATACCAATTTTTTTCTTTTTAAATGTTGTTGGAATGAATGATAGAGTATAGAGAGCTGGGATTCTACCCCTTCACTGCCTAATCCTGCATGACCCTGTTCACTTAGGCAGCCCATGCTAGAAATAGAAGCCAAAAAATAGTCATGTATTATTTTATAATTTTTGAAGCCCTTTCTTAGGTATTACCTGAACCAACATCAGTCAATCCTTCTAATGACTCCAAGAAGGAGAGACCATCTCTACAGAGTTACATTTAATGGAGATGAGTCTCAGAGAAGTTTCCCAATCTTATATGACAAACTGAAGCAGCTAAGACTGGGTTCTCTATGTCCTAACCCCTGGGCCTCTTATTCTATGACCTGACTGGTTTTGTTTGTTTGTTTTGCGGTACTGGCGTTCTGCCTCTGAGCTATACCCCCAGCCCTATTTTTTATTCTTTATTTTGAAACAGGGTCTCACTAAGTTGCAGAGGGCCTCAATAAGTAGATGAGGCTGGCCTTGAACCCAGATCCTCCGGTCTCAGCCTCCAGCCTCCCAAATGCTGGGATTACAAGCGTGTGCCACCACACCCGGCTCACCTGACTGTTTCTAAAAGCTAGGCTGATGCGAATTGGAAGGGGAGTTTTCAGCAGGCAGAGGACCTAAGATCTTGTGTCATTTATGATTAGATATGGCAGTACGGCATGCCAGTGACAAATGACAGTGGCTTGAGCAAGATAGAAGTATATTTCTCTCCCATTAGAAAAGTACAGAAGGAATCATTATTTTTTTCTTTTTTATTTATTACTTCCATTCTCAAGATCTAGCCTGGCTGCTGGAGCTTAGTCATTACATCTGTGTTCCAGGCAGCAGGAAGAAAAAATTATAGAAAAAATAAACAAATTAGAACTTCCCAACGTTGCATGCACCAGTTCTGCTTCTACCCTGTTTTAGTTGTAACTTAGAGGAAGATTTACTTGCTCAGTTTCCTCTGAGATTCACTCCAGGTGAGATGGGGAACCTCGGAGCTCGGGTCATGGTGAGAGGGAGCAGAGAGAGGGAGAACAGGCTTCTCTCTCACATCATGGAGGCCAGAAGCAAGAGAGCAAGTAAAGAAAGGGATTTGAAGACACGAGAATAATCCCTAAGACCACACCCCAGTGGCCTACTGCTTCTCACCATACCCCACAGCTCTAAGTTTCCACCCAGCCAGATAAATCCACTGCAATGGATTTATCCACTGATGAGATTAAACCCTCTCTTTGGGGACATTCTATATCTAATCATCATACCCAGTTGGCCAGATCTCAATCCTATTGTCATAAGTAGCCCTCAAAGATGGGAAAATTTTACTTTGGGCAACCATGTATCCATCTAAACATGGAGTATTTTATCACTAAAAAAAAAAAAAAAATCAGAAGACTTGGGAGACTGAGAGAGGAGTATCATGGGTTCAAGGCCAGCCTCTACAACTTAGCGAGGCCCTCAGCAACTTAGACTCTGTTTCAAAATGAAAAATAAAGATGGCTGCGGGTAGCCGGGCGGGGTGGCGCACGCTTGTAATCCCAGCATTCGGGAGGCTGAGACCGGAGGATCCGGGTTTGCGGCCAGCCTCAGCTACCTAGTGAGGCACTCCGCAACTCAGTGAGACTTGGTTTCAAAATAAAGAATAAAAAAAATAGGGCTGGGGGTGTAGCTCGGAGGTAGAATGCCCCTGAGTTCAATCCCCAGCACCACTGGCTGCGGGTGAGGGTATAGCTCAAAGGAAGAATGCCCCTTGGTTCAATCCCTAGTACCACAGGAGGAAAAAAAAAAAAAAAAAAAGGGAAGAGTGGAGATTGGGTAGTAACTACCTGTTTCTGCTAGATATTTTGCCAAAATGCCTAATAAAACTAAAACCACTGATGATTCTACACCTTTTCTTTTTCCACTGTGGAATTTTCCCCCACTTTGCCAATTTCCCCATTTGAATTTAAATATATGCACATATTTAGAGGCCAAAACTTTATATTTCCCTAAATTTTACATTTTATAACTTTACAATCTTAACTATTGGTTTCACATTTCTTAACTTAACCTAATTACAGTCTAACCCTACATAGGAGAAACCTGGAAAAAAAAGCCCTATTGTTCTGTAATTGACAAGCTGTTTAAACAGGATTTTTTTTTAAGCTCAGTGTTCATGGAGAGGAATCATACTAGTGAATGTTGCATACATTGGAGAGCTCAGAATCTGTGTCCTTGTTCCCAGAATGTGACTTTTACAAATTAGATGAATATGGATTTGAGACATTCTTACCACAGTCCCTGTGACTGGCAACTATTCAGCCAGCTAGGGGAAATAAAGAAGCCAACCTGGAGCCTGCCCTGGAGAGGCCCCCAGTCTAGAGGGAGAACTAAATAAGAAACCTGTAATCAGGTAAATGTTAGTAACTCCAGGCTCTTATGTAAGCTAATAGGGGAAGATTCAAGAATGCTGAGAGCCTCCGATCACAAGCTTTGCTCTGCCCTGCCCTGCCCTGCCCTGCCCTGCCCTGGGGAACCAGAGAGGGCTCTGTGGAGCAGGTAGGAGACTTTCAGTCCCAGCTAGTGAAAAAGCCAGGCCAGTACCAAGAATCAAAAAAGGTAGAAGAGATTCCAACAGCCTTTTAAAGATGTATACTGCTGCTGATTTAATTTAAATAGTTACTGTCAAGGGTAGTGAGTAAAATGAATGCAAGATTGTCCTTGTACTAAAGGTCTTTAATTTAGCAAATATTTATTAACTC
>PVLC010046202.1:0-11515 GCA_004027655.1 Graphiurus murinus | reverse complement strand
TGAGCATGATGTACTTACAAGATCACATCAAAGTCAATCACTAAACTGACCAGGAGATAGGGGGAGGGTGGGTGGGAATTGGGGAAGGGTTAATGAGAAATATGTGCATGGATGTCTTTACCTGTACTAGCTTGTACCCAACAAAAATGTGTGATTAACCCTGTTGTACCCAAGAAATGTATAAAAATCCATGCAAAAAAAAAAAAATAATTAATTAAAAAAATAAAATAAAAATAAATAAATAAAAAATAAAAAAGAAACTATAATGCACCAATACAAGTATAAAAGATTTCTCAGCTATAAATTTTTCCAGTCTTATGAATTTTAAAAAATAAGCATAATTTTTCAAATAAGATTTAAAGCACACATATTTTACATACAATAAAAATTCTTTCATCTGTACAATTAAGAAAAAGAAAATCAACTGGCTATAAGTGTGAGGATTTTTTTTCTCTACCTTCTATTTACTAGTAAGGTTTAAGTTGCATACTGCTTTGAGTCATGTGATGAAATCTGCTCACTCCCTCTGTCCTGCCTGGGATGTGAATCATCTCTTTGTCCAGCTTCTCAACCCTATATATGCTACAAGTGCATTAGTCACTTAGTTGCCAACCTTGTTTATCAAATCCACTTTTGCAGTATCGTAGTGCGTGTGCTCAAATAATCCCTAGTTTACTTAATAGTGGTTCCAAAGTATAAGTAGTTATGCTGGTATAAATTATTATTACTCTATTTTAATTACTTGTTCTTAGTCTCTTACAGTGCCTAATTTATAAATTAAACATTATCATAAGGTGGTATGTATAGGAAAAATATAGTATGTAGGGTTTGATACTTTCCCTGGTTTCAGTTATCTTCTAAGGGGGCTTACCATATGTATATGTACATACATATGCTTTAAATGATGTAAATTCTATGAGGGCAGTGACATTGTCTCTATTATTATAGTCACATAGGAACTTCATACATATTATTTATTTAAATTAAATTTATTTTAACAAAAAATAAAAACATAAAAATCGTACATTTAAGTAACCAATACTCCAGAATAGCATATTTTAACAACTTCATAAGTATGAAGTTTTCAAGAAGAGGAACTAAATGATTGACTAGAGATTTTTACACATATTTTCTTTTTGCTTTAAAGACATGAATAAAATTATACCTGTATGTGCATGAAGAATGACTGTAAGGTTTATGTCAATGTAATGAAACCTTTAGATTCACACTGTCTCTTAAACTGCATCCTCAGTAATGAACTGTGTTGATATAAGAGAAGACTACAAAAGTTGTTATAAACTAATAATCTATTTTTGAGCTTTTAATCAACCAGTAATCCACTTTATAAACTTTTAGTAAGTGTGGTAAGTAACAAGTGATATTATATAAGATGTAATTACTTTGAAAGCCACATACAATACTTTTTCTAGAATTTGCATCTGTTTACACATTTTGAATCAATACCTATGATTCAATATACCTAGTGTATACTATTAGAATAATATTACATTTTATCTTTCTTACTAGACACTGATCTTAGCAAGCTATTATTATGTTTCAAAATGTCTGATAAACAAACTGAGTGGATAGAAAACTGCCGAAGACAATTTTGCAAAATGATGAAGGCCAAACCCGATGTAATCAGAGGAGGTGGTAAGTGTGTTGTTTTTAATTATGGCTATTTTTTTGTACGAAATTATGTTACTAGAAGCTGTGGCTCCTGAATATTAGTACCAACACATATAGAGAACATAATGCTAATTCTCAGAAGTCCATTGACTTCTGAGAAACTTATAATTCCCGAGAGAAAAAACCAATTTGACACTTCAAAGCATTTTTTTTTTGCTGTTAACTATCTAAGTGGTGTTGGTAAGCAAAACTGGAACTTTTGTATATGCCTTTACCTAGGCAGCCGTTTACTTGGTTTTAATGGTTTTTACCTGAATATATTGTACCATTATATTTTTTAGAAGTTTATTGAGTATTGAAATTTCATTGACATAGGTATTTTGAAATGCAGCTGTATCCATCCACATAAATTTAGTGACACCTAAGGAAATTTTGTTTTAAGAGAGCATCCATATTTTCTAAATTAGCAAACAAATTTATCTTTAGATATTTATATCTGCATTAATTTCTTGAAATTATAATATTTAAATTAATGTTATTTATTTTGAATAAAGAATAAAACATTCATAAGAAAAAATTCTAATGCCAATCTAAGCTAGATTTCCTGGAAGTTATAATTTAGAAGTGATTGCTCATTTTACCACCAATATATTATGGTTTTTGTATTTATGTCATTTGTTATAAAATTAAAATTGAGAAATAGAAAAATAGGTTTATATTTTGTAATTGTTGGAGAAATTATATTTTCTGAGAATAATTTTATATATATATGCCTGTGAGTAAGAAATCAAATATTATTCTCTAAAGTTATAGCTCCCTCAATATTTATAAAATATCTACTATAAATATTACTTCACCATTGATTCCATAATAGAGAATATTGAAAATTGTCCATTTCAGTGAGTTTTGTGCACACCAAAATTTACAGAGCCAATAACAAAAGCTTGGAATGATGTTTAGTTTAAATGTAATAAGTAAACGTACAGTTCTGAGTTTCTGTCTAGCAGGGATAGTGATGAGACAAAAGGAAAATATCGCCTATTTAATCATTATATATGCCTCTGAAATGGAACAAATAAGTAGAAGGTTACTGGTGAAACTGTGTTCTGTTTGGAATCTGGACACTTTCCTTAAGTCTTGTCTTTGGTTATTCATTACCTTGATAGTGTGTCCACCATTGGTCTTTACTTTCAATAACAGATCTGATTCTTTCTGCAAGATGTGCTTTAGTTTCTCAAACAAAGCTCATTTATTCTTCATAGCAACTTAATGGTAGAATCCACACATTTTAGGGATGAGAAAACTAAATCCTGGAAATTTTAGGTAACTAGACCAGGTCACAGCAGAAGAATGAAGAGGTGAACCTTGGTAACTCAAGGTTAAAATCTTTGACTTAATCACTCCCCAAAGACCCCATTTCTTAACACACTGAGTATTTGGTACCAACATATGAATGTGGGAGAATACCAACATTCATACCATAGCAGACAGCAAGACTAATGAAGAAAACAGAGTCAGCACCCAAGTATCCTTAAACATTCTACATTCAGTTTGTCCTCAGCAAAAACCCATGTGTTATTTTTAGTATATAAATGCTAAACATTGTTTTTATAGTCTTTTAATGTCATATTACTATCCCAGGGAATAAACATGATTAAAGAGAGAAGGGATGTAATTTGAAATCCTCTGTAGAAAATTTAAGTCTGTCATTTAAAAGCAATGCATCCACATAGAATAAATAATATTCTGTAGTTTGCTTTCTGGATGGTATGGCAGAGTTCATTTGTTTTTAGAATTAAGAATTGTTTCATGTCATGAATGAATTTTTTTAAGTTACAGATATTGGAATTATCCATGATTACACAATGAGTAATTCTGTTGATCATACTGAGATAAATAGCCATTCTAGTAATTATGCAGTTGGTGAGAGAAGTGTTAATGCGAGCAGAGCCATGGGTTCAGTTATTGTATGTGGGTGAATATTTATTATTGCCCTGTAACTATAGCCTATCCCTCAGAATAGATGAAAATATACCATGCTATTCATAAGGATTGCTGGGAAAAAAGAATATACTCCAATCAGCAAAAATTCAGAACCTTCACAGAATACTTAAGTAGTGTAATTTTTGCACATGAAGTACAAGACTTACTTTATAAACCTCTAATATATTGACCTAATAACATAACTTCGTATTTCAAGATCAGTACTTGCTGGAAATAGTGTACCTTACAAAGTGTGCAATTAGTCTGATGTGACTCTTAAATTTCAAATCATATTGTGTGTAGCTCTTTATAGATATGATGAATTTTCTCAATTCCCTGAAGCATGTTTAGCTGTATGTCTTACTTCTGAACTTGATTTGGGGCATAGGACTCAAAGAATTGTTTAGCAGCATGCTGTGACTTTTCCCACTAATTCAAACATTTAACTTCAATACATAACATGTAGCAAAGAGGGTTGTGGTGAAATGAGAATAATTACATTATAGATAGAGTTGTTTTTTTTTTTTTTGCGGTACTGGGGATTGAACTCAGGGGCATTCTACCTCCGAGCTACACCCCCAGCCCTATTTTTTATTCTTTATTTTGAAACCGAGTCTCACTAAGTTGCGGAGTGTCTCACTAGGTAGCTGAGGCTGGCCTCGAATCCGGATCCTCTGGTTTCAGCCTCCCGAATGCTGGGATTACAAGCGTGCGCCACCACGCCCGGCTAGATAGAGTTTTAAATGAACATTTTCAATTAAAATGATCTTTCTAAAATATTTGTTACTAATGTATATCTTGAATTTAAATTAAGAATGACTATACTTGAAATTCATCATGACATTGTTCTTTCTTCAAAATTTGTAATCTCAAGAGATAGTATTAAGTGATTTGTAAACATACAAGTTGAAAGCTTTCACGTATTGGCTATTATTTATATGTGGGTGCATAGAAGAAAGAAAAACTTTTGAAAGATTTTTTTATTGGTGCATTATCATCTCACATCATAATGTAAATCATGTTGACATTGACATACATGCACACAGCACTTGGTGCCCCCCACCCCCACCTCCTCATCTCTCTCCTTCCCATGCAGAGGACTGAGACTGATACTGGGATTTTCACATATGTACACATAGTCAATGTTAGTATTTCCAATAATGAACCTCAGTCTTCCCCCACCCCTTCCCTTAGAATACTTCCCTGGCTCCACTGAGGTTTCTCCTCCATTATCTGGCATCCCTCTAGTATCCCAATTTCTCCCTAGCTTGTGCATATTAAAGAAAACATATGTCCCTTCACTTTCTGTGGCTGGCTAATCCCACTTAGCGTTCTCCAGGTCCTTCCATGTTCTTGCAATGACATTATTTTATTCTTCTTTACTGACGAGTAGAATTCCATTGTGTGTATTTCCCATAGTTTTATGATTCATTCATCTGTTGTTGGACATCTGGGTTGATTCCATAATTTGGCTATTGTGAATTGTGCTGCTATGAACATGGGTAGATGTAGTTCTCTGGTTTCAACCTCTTTGGAAAGATTCCCAGGAGTGGTATAGCTGGACCATATGGTGGATCCATTCCCAGTTTTTTAAGGAATCTCCACACTGATTTCCATAGTGGCTGAACTAGTTTGCAATCCCACCAACAGTGTAGAAGAGTTCCTATTTCACCACATCCTTGCCAACATTTATGGTTATTTGACTTCACGGTGATTGCCATTCTGATGGGGGTTAGATGGAATCTCAGTGTAGTTTTGATTTGCATCTCCCTAATTGACAATGATGTTGAACATTTTTTCATGTATCTCTTGGCCATTTGTATCTCTTTTTTTGGGAAGTGTCTATTCAATTCAGTTGCCCATTTCTTGATTAGGTTACTTGTTTTTCTAATGTAAAGTCTTTTAAGTTCTTTGTATATTCTAGATATGAATCCTCTATCATAGGGATAGCTGGTAAAGATCTTTCTTCTGTGGGCTTTCTCTTTAGACTCTTGATGGTTTCCTTTTTATGTGCAGAAACTTCTTAGTGTAATGCTATCCCACTTATTAGTGTCTACCTGGACAGATTTTTATAAGTATGGTTAGGATTTGTGCCCATGCTTATGAAGATAGAACTAGTCTAAGCAGCTATAAATTTAATCTACAGTACTGGTGTCCTTTCTGACCTTTGACTATTGCATTTTATACTTTTAAATAATTTATTTCACTTTGATCCGGGCGTGGTGGCGCACGCTTGTAATCCCAGCATTCGGGAGGCTGAGACTGGAGGATCCGGGTTTGTGGCCAGCCTCAGCTACCTAGTGAGGCACTCCGCAACTTAGTGACACCCTGTTTCAAAATAAAGAATAAAAAATAGGGCTGGGGGTATAGCTCGGAGGTAGAATGCCCCTGAGTTCAATCCCCAGTACCACAAAAAAAAGAGAAAAAAATATGTTATTTCACTTTGAAATCATGATGAGTAGAGTTCAATGATTAAAGTTAGATACTGCAAGCTTTCTTTCGATCTGGTTGCCCTTGAACAGATACCATCAGTTGCAAACTATATAAAACATATGTCACTAATCTGAAAAGGACATGAACCATGCCTTAATCACAGTTTGGGAG
Organism: Graphiurus murinus; assembly: GCA_004027655.1. Lineage (NCBI taxonomy): Eukaryota > Metazoa > Chordata > Mammalia > Rodentia > Gliridae > Graphiurus > Graphiurus murinus. Next base: position 5,299 of record PVLC010046202.1, on the reverse strand, counting down.
ACCACTAATTTTTTTCTCTATGTGTGAATAATGATGATAAGATATTATAGACTAATTGGTGTATTGAAATCATTTAGCAATTTCTGAAACAATCCTCAAAAACTCTAAAGATAGTTTATTTTTTAACAGTTTTACATTGAATAGGTTCTTTGCTAAGCTTCTAAAATTTAACTTAAATTGGAAACATTATGAATACTAAAACTATATGCATTTTGGTTTAGACCCTTTAGAGTATAACTGTGAAGAAGTTCAGGTGACTTTTATCTACAAGTTTGTGATTTAGAGATGCATTATCATGTATTATTCTTGACCTTTAATATCCTAATTATTCTCTTGTTTATTACAGCTTTAGTAGAACTACTTGAAAAATTTGTGTTTTATCTCACTGAAAACCCATCTGAATGTTACTTCCCCTCAGTGGAATACACAGGTACATTTTAAACATTTTGAAGTTTGAAAAATGCTCAGTGTACAAGTAATATTTCATAGAGATGTATTATCAGATTACAAATATATGCCAGTTTTTTCATTCTAAAACTCATTCATTTGATACCATATATATTCCAGATATCAAATCCCTTTGCAAATTTCTGGGTTTCTATACCATAAGCTGGGTAAATTAGTAACAAAAAAGATTGAGTCAGGTACAGTGGTATACCTCTGTAATCCTAGTACTTGGGAGGTGGAGATAGAAGGATTACAAGTTTAAGACTAGCATCCAATAATTTAGTGAGACCCTGTCTCAAAATAAAAAAGAGTTAGGGGTGTAGCTCAGGGTTCAATCCCCAGTACCTAAAAAAAGAAAAGAAAAAATGTTGATATTGGCTTATGGATTGGGCCCAAGGGTGAGGATACACATCTAGTGAATGACTTTCCTGCTAACAGAATCCTGAAGTGGTAAAAGGTATCATATGATGAAAGAGTGCATGTGTGTATTTTGCTCTCTTCCTCTTATAAGGCCACCAAGATTCAATCATGTAAGTTATATCCTGATGTCTTTATCTGATCCTAATCACATCCCAAAGACTCTGTCTTTACCATTCCATAGATTATTTCCATCCTTTAGTACCTCATATCAAGGATTAAACTTCACCATGAGTTTCAAAGGAGACAAACCATATTCAAACCACAGCACTTACCAAACTTGTATATAAGTTAATGTCTTGAAAATTTATGTCTTCTACTAATGTATTTACTATAAGTATTATTTTCATAATTCCAGCTGTCTAACAGGGAAGCATCAGCTGAATGTGGTATAGAATTCCTCAAATTTAAAATGTCAACAGGGCCGGGTGTGGTGGCGCATGCTTGCAATCCCAACATTCGGGAGGCTGAGACTGGAGGATCCGGGTTCGCGGCCAACCTCAGCTATCTAGTGAGGCACTCCGCAACTTAGTGAGACTCGGTTTCAAAATAAAGAATAAAAAATAGGGCTGGGGGTGTAGCTCAGAGGTAGAATGCTCCTGAGTTCAATCCCCAGTACTGCAAAAAAAAAAAAAAAATGTCAACAGGGACTTGACTTTAGCAGACATTATTGACATATGCTATCATACTACATTTTGTATCCTGGTAGGCAGTACAATCATCTACTGACCATCTAAGCCAAAAACTGATGAATCATCACTGACTCTTGAAGTGTACATTTCTCCTCTGATCACTAAATTATATTCTGTGTTCTTAATATATCTCAAATTTATCCAATTTTATTTATCTTTCTCTTGTTTATGTTAGTTCAGGCCAAAGTCACCTCTTACTTAGGTTGTTAGAACAGACTCTACATGGTATCTCAATTTGGAGTCTGTTTTTTTTTTTTTCTCAGAGGTGTTCTTCACACTTCTTTCAGAGTGATCCTTGAAGTGCAAATGGGATCCACTCATTCCTTTACCTCTTAGAATTCACCATAGACCACTACATAAAGGTCAGCTTACTATGGTACCGGTGGCCTTTTATTTCCCTGCCCCTTTCTTTTTCTCTAGCATTATTCCTTTCTGTCCAAACCTCATAGTCGTTTTCCACGAGCACTATTCATACCATTACCCTCCTCCACCATCTCCGCCATACATATTCATTATTCAACAAATAGATATTATAGACTACCAAGTACTGGTTCTTTACTAATCACTGAGACACAGCAGTGAACAAAAGAGAAAAATTATGCCCTCATGGAGTTGACTTTCTTTTGGAAAGTAGGAAATAATAAATACGTGAAAGTGTCAGTATGTCAAATGGTGTAGTGCTAAGAGAAATATAGAACAAAGCAGGTAGCTAGGAAGTACTAGTTGTTGGTGGTTACCATATAAAAGTGTTCACAAAAGCTTTCACCAGTCTCATGGACAGCAACCAACAGAGAAAATGGAAACAGGATATGTGAATATTTTCAAGGGAAGCTATTTCTCTTGAAATGGCCAGGAAAAAGACTAATAGGCTGGGAAGGAGTAAGGGGAGGATTGTTGGTGTTGATATCAGAGAGGAGAGAGTGATAATAAGGTCTTGAAAGTCATTGCAGGGTTTTGACCATTTGAGTGACATGCTGATTTACATTTTGTAAGTTCATTAAGTGAAGGCTGAAGGGGAGGACAAAGGGCTACAGCAGGGAAATAAGATACTATTGAAAAGATCCAGATGAAAATTTGTAATGACTTAGATGGGGATGTCAGTAATGGAGACAGTGAAAAGTGCTTATATTCCTGAATGTATTTTGAAAATAACAGGGTTTTTTTGGGAAAGAAGGAACAGAGTATCTCAGATGCTTTTCCGAGCTGCTAGGGGATGGAATGAAATAAAGAACCATTGGAAGTAGATAGTTTTGGGGGAGAGATTAGAAGACAGCTTTTGGTATGTTTTTGATACTTCTTAGATATTCAAGTAGACATACTTTGTGTATGCTGGATATGTGAATCTGGAGCTGAGAAGAAAGATATGGGCTAGAAATACAAATTACTAAACCATCAGTTTATTATATACAGTAAATAAGGCATTTCAGATTTACTTTTTTCCCCTCATATTCTAACCTAATATCTGATTCTTTATGTTGCTTTAAAGTCCTATTGGGTAGTTTTTCTTTCTTACACTTAATTGTATACTCCACACCTAGAATAGTAATGTCAATAAACATTTACAAAATAAAAAAAGAATGGATAAAAGCACTAAAGGAGGACTTTATGTACTGTTAATGAGTTTATCTTAAGTATTCTAATCTATTGCCTATTAAATAAGATTTCTGAACAGTTTTAATGATTCATTTATACCTTCAGAAGATTATTTTAGTAACTGTGTACAGGACAAAATGGAGTGTTGAACTGAAATTTACCAAAGATGAATATCAAGGACTCAAGGGGCAGTGAATGAAGAGACAGTGAAGAAAACAAAGTGTAGACTCATGGCATTAGATCATGAAGGATGATTGCTTCTTTCCCCAGAAAGATGACATGGCTTCTCCATTTGCTGAAGAATCTGTCCTTCACATACATGTGATTTATTCAAGCTAGATACTATATAATAGCCATATTTCCATGAAAAGAGAAATTTCAAAAGATTATATATTCTTCTAATATGGCTCAGCCTATCTTTCTAGACTTTATACTCATGTATATACAAATACATCTATGCCTTGACCTCACAGAACCTGTACTACTGTTATTTCTTCCAAATGGACATTTCCTTCCCCATATCACCTGCATGGTAACATCTAACCCTGCTGTAAAGTTTCAGCTAGAATGTCACCTTCCCTTTTACTCCTAAGGGGAAGTTTCAGCTAGAATGTCACCTTCCCTTTTACTCCTAAGGGGAAGTTTCAGCTAGAATGTCACCTTCCCTTTTACTCCTAAGTGGAGGTCTGTCCTTTCTGCTCTGATTGCATTTACTTTAAACTACCATTTAATGGTTATTATATTGTCTAAGACTGGTTTAAATATTCATGAGGTCTCAAACTTCTTTGTATCTTTTACATGCAGTTGATTACATATACTTGTTATCTAAGCATTTATATTCACACAAAATTCTATAATAATTCTGAATATATTGATATTTACAAACACACAGGTGAACCTATAACTATTTATACTTAGTACCATCTAGTGCAAATTTGAGAAAGGAATAAAAGAAATAATAAAAGAATGAAAACAAAGAGACCAGAAGAAATAAACAAAAATCAATGCAAGTGAAGGGGATTAATATCTATTGAGCATCTCTTGTAAATTAAATGGTATGTTGAGACATTTGGTACTTATTGTATCATTTAACCCTAACACTACTCTCTGAAGTAGGCATAATCATTATATTTGAGGAAACTAAGGCACAGAGGGAAGAAAAATGTGAAAAGATTGTGAAAAAAAGCAATTATGAGGAAAATTATAACTATAAATGAATCTAAAAATGTTTATGAGAAACATACAGGGTTTAATGATCAAGGCTGTGAATAACAGACAAAATGTGTAAGAACTGATGATCATGGAGATTTTATGACCAGATTGGGAATCTCTATAGAATTAGGTATAAAGATCTCCAATTTATACAGCTCTCTAGCACATCGTTCTAGTGGGTTGTATTTTCTATAGATAATCTACAATTATAATTTTATATCTCTATCTAAATACTCAATAAACTTATTTCTCAGTATGCAATCATTCACTACCCTCTAAATTATGCTAAACAGGATCTCCAGTGTTGGGTTTGTTGAGTGTATTATCTAGGAAGACAAACTCTGAATGTGAATACAAATTCCTTAAAGGCTCCAGCTAAATAACTTACCGCGAGAGGATTATAGTGAAACCAAAAATGAAGCAGCTTCCTGTTGATTGATTAATATTTATTATCATACAAGGCTTTAGGTATCCTCATCCTTTATCATGTATTTTTGGCTGGTGTAACAATGGTTTGCTATTATAAAATTCTACTCTATTTACTTTAAATAAGCAAAAACCGTGTTTTGATATAAAAATATTTCAAAGCAAATGCTGGGTATACTCAGTGTTTTTTTCATGTTTCCTGAAATGAGAAATTGATTGTCTTTTTAAAAATGACAGCTTTCTAAACCCTAAGGTAGTTCAAATTAGAATAACACGATCATCCATCTGTTGTTAGCTCCCTCAGGATTTCAATCCATTATAAAATTTGCAAACCTGGAAAAATCAAATTAGTTTGACTGTTTATCCCCTTAAAGAAAGAAGAAAGAACAGATAGATAAAGTTCTGCACATTTGCAGTTTGTATATGCATGCAGGTATCTTTCCAAATCTTAATAGATGAGAGTTAACTTTTTGTCAGCACATCTCCCTGAAACAAATTGGGAATTTTTTTTT
>PVLC010046201.1:0-11516 GCA_004027655.1 Graphiurus murinus | reverse complement strand
TGGTGGCGCACGCTTGTAATCCCAGCATTTGGGAGGCTGAGACCGGAGGATCCGGGTTCGCGGCCAGCCTCAGTTACTTAGTGAGGCTCTCCGCAACTTAGTGAGACCCTGTTTCAAAATAAAGAATAAAAAAATAGGGCTGGGGGTGTAGCTCGGAGGTAGAATGCCCCTGAGTTCAATCCCCAGTACCGCAAAAAAAAAAAAAAAAAAAGAATAAAAAATAGGGCTGGGGGTATAGCTCGGAGGTAGAATGCCCCTGAGTTCAATCCCCAGTACCACAAAAACAAAAAAACAAAAAAAACCCCCAGGATCTCACTAGGTTGCTGAGAGCCTCGCTAAATTGCTGAGGCTGGCCTTGAATCAGTGACCCTCCTGTCTCAGCCTCCCAAGCACTAGCATCACAAGCGTGCGCCACCATGCCCGGCTTAAATAAGACTTTTCTATGAGGCTCTAAGACAGACACCACAGGGGTGAAGGGACCCAGGACCTCTGTTTCCCTGTGGCCCAGCGGCCAGCCTTCTGCCCCCAGGGAGAAGCCCTCAACTCCCAGGACGAGTGCTCCATGCCAGTGCTCGCAGAGCCAGCTGCAGGTGCGTAGTGACACTGTGACCGATCCACTGTGACGTCCCTGCATGCCACGGGCATGTGGCTTCCTGTTCACGCGGTCAGCAGCTCAGAACGACTCCCAGGTCCCAGGGCATGACCATGACCAGACTGGTCTCAACCCCCACCCCCGCTCCAGGCTGGAGCCACTCCCGTAACTGGCTCAATCAGGAGACAGAACCCTCTCCAGCAATCCGAACCAGGGGACGTTCAACCGTAAAGAACTACCGTCCAGCCGGGCGTGGTGGTGCACGCTTGTAATCCCAGCATTTGGGAGGCTGAGACCGGAGGATCCGGGTTCTCGACCAGTCTCAGCTACTTAGTGAGGCACTCCGCAACTTAGTGAGACCCTGTTTCAAAATAAAGAATAAAAAATAGGGCTGGGGGTGTAGCTTGGAGGCAGAATGCCCCTGAGTTCAACCCCCGGTACCGCAAAAAAAAAAAAAAAAAAGAACTACGGTCCATTGGGTACTGTGACACATGCCTGTCATCCCAGTCCTCGGGAGGCTGAGACAGGAGGATCTTGGGTCCAAGATGACCCCCAGGGGCGCAGATGCGGCTCCTACCTGTGCAGGTCCAGAGAAGGTGCTAGTGCAGCCGGTCTGGAAGGGCTCCCCGCTCCCAGATGGAGTCCAGGGTTCTAAAGTGCCGTCTGCGGGAGCGGGGACACCTGTTGGAAGACACCGGCTGCCAATGGTCCCCAGACCAGGTGACCGCGCGGGAGCCTGCAGCCGAGGGCCCTCAAGGCTGTGGCAGGTATGGCCACCTCGGGAGGCCGCCGGGAGGCCCGAGGATGCGGGAGCTGCTGGGCCCCTGGTCTCTCCAGGACAGGACGGCGGGAACCTGGTGCCATGGTTGGGACATGGACGTGCACTAAAGGCTGGGGCCAGCGTGGCTCCTGGGGGGCGGGGCACCTTTAGGAAGCAAGGCCTCATGGGAGGAAGTAGGCCGCGGGGGCGGGGCCGGACAGTGTCCTGGGCTCCGTCTCTTCCCCTCCCTGCTTCACTGCCTGGCTCGTGGTGGGCTTGCTTCCCGCCACCGCTTGCTCCTGTCATGAATGTGTCACCCTTGCCAGGGACCCAAAGCCCGGGGGCCACCTGCTCTTGGATGGAACCTTCAGAACTGTGAGTTGACAAGATGACGGTTCTATGGCTTGGGTGTCCTCTCAGTGGTGTTCAGGAAAGCAAAGACTAAGTTACTTTGGAATTCCTTTTGGCTGATGGACAGCGTTGCTTTTGAGACTGGAGGAGACTGGAGCACTTGGTCCTTCCTTCTTTTTTTTTTTTTTTTTTTTTTTTGCAGTACTGGGGATGGAACCCAGGGGCATTCTACCTCCGAGCTACACCCCTAGTCCTTTTTTTTTTATTCTTCATTTTGAAACAGGGTCTCACTAAGTTGCAGAGGGCCTAAGTAGCTGAGGCTGGCCGAGAACCTGCAATCCTCCCATCTTAGCTTCCCAAGTACTGGGATTACAAGCGTGTGCCACCATGCTGGCTTGTTCCTGTGTTTTTAAGTGGGCAACACAGTTTTCTCTTCGCCTAAAGCAGAGATATACAATGGAAGTCTTCTCTGTAGGTTTATGTGAGCTTCCCTGGAGATCCCATCTTACCTCCTGGGTTCTTTTTTTTTAATGCATTGGACCAGGAATTTGAAAGTCCAGGTTTTTGATCTGAGTCTTAGGGTTCCTTCCTTCCTCCCTCCCTCCTTCCGTCTCTCCCTTTCTTTTTTTCTTTTTGTGGTACTGGGGATTCAATTCAGGGGATTCTACTTCTGAGCTACATCCCCAGCCCTATTTTCATTTTTTACTTTGAAACAGGGTCTCACTCAGTCACTGAAGGCCTTGCTAAATTGCTGAGGGTGGCCGCGAACCTGTGATCCTCCTGTCTCAGCCTCCCAAGTCCTGGGATGACAAGTGTGCGCCACCATGCCTGGTTTGAGCCTCAGGTTTTATAAGAATTGCCTCACTTGACCTCTGTGAACCTCAGATTTCTCGTCGGACAAGGCGGGTCTAAAGTCTTGCCTATGAAACTCTCGGTATCGTGACGAGGAGGTGAGATCATGCTATTCGATTGCTTTGGCCAAAGACAAAATTTTGTTCACCTCTGTGGAGCCACCGTATCAATAGGAAACATTTTTGTTGCAAACAACAGGTGGTTTGGGTTTATTTATTTTTTATTTATTTATTTATTTTTTGTGGTACTGGGAGTTGAACTCAGGGGAATTCTACCTCTGAGCTATACCCCCAGCCCTATTTTTTTATTCTTTATTTTGAAACCGGGTCTCACTAAGTTGCGGAGTGCCTCACTAGGTAGCTGAGGCTGGCCGCGAACCGGGATCCTCCAGTCTCAGCCTCCCGAATGCTGGGATTACAAGCGTCGGCCACCACGCCCGGCTGTGGTTTGGGTTTAGAACGTCCCACCGACCTTGTGCTGTAGACAAGGCAGGCCCGTTGGAGGCGGGGCTTGGGTGCTGAGGAAGTAGGTCGTGGGGGTGTGGTCTTGGGGACTGTATCTATGTCCCCCCACCCACTTCTTCCTCTCTGCTTCCAGTCTCCGTGCTGTGAGAGCAGAATGCTCCCCCTCCCCCGCTGTGTCTTGGTTCCTCTGAAATCTCCAGAGCTGTGAGCAAGTACATCTACCTTCCTCTAAGTCCTGGCCATCAAGTACTTTGAGTCTTGGCAATGGGAATATTGACGACACATGAACTATTGTTTACTTCGCGAGGATTTCTTTTTCTCATATATCAAGAATTGTAGACCTGGTTGTCTGTGGGCAATGGTATAGCTGGCCAATGATGTGGAGACCCCCAAATCTCTGTGGTTCTCTTGGCCTCATGTCCACAAGATGGCTGCTGTGACCCCAGCCAGCCAAGACTAGATTAAAAGCCAGAAGAAAGGACAGGGTGTTGGCAGGCACTTGTGCCCTCTGCTCGTTTCTCAAGTAGGCAAAGAGATTCCCCAGACCTCTTTCCGTGTCCTCTTCGGACAGAAGCAGGCGGTGGGAGAGTCTCCGCATAGAGTGACATGTGGGGGTGGGGAAAACTGGGGGTGGCGTCGGGTTAGGCGGAAGATGTCTGGAATAACTAGCAAGTCCAAGGCGGGAGAACCGAGACTGTCCTGCGATGGGGTGGGACCAGCCCCCGGAGGACTCGGTCCCCCTTGTGACGGCAGCCGCTTCTGTTTACTTGAGTCCGTTCCTGGGGCCTAGGCTGCGTGTGCATACCTACTGCTTCACTTCGGAGGTGGAATTATATTAAAAATCAGACACTTGCCATTATGCAAATGGCTGCCTGGCTGTTGCTCAGAATTTTCATTTTTTCCCCTGTGAATTATTCCTCGGTCGCTGCTGCCTTTTCGCCCTGCAGAAGAAATAAAAACAGCCACGGACTGATGGGAGGAATTTTCCGACCGTTCCGTCATCGGATGTTCATGGAGGGTCTTCCTGGGGCGGGGGAAGAGCCAGGGGAGACACGGGTTGGGTGGTGTGGGAGCAGATGACCCATGGGGCAAACGAGCCATTGCTGATTAAATGAGTAATCAAACAATTTACAAGGATCATGCGTGAAGATACACAGTGGGTAGAGACATGACCCAGCGGCAGGTGAAGGCCTCCAAGAAGCCGATTCTCCAGGAGAAACCGGAAATACGGGAAGAGGCCCACGTGGGAGGGTCTGGGGTGAGGGGCTCCAGGCACGGGGAACGGCCTCGTCGCCTTGCTAAATTTTCATCCTTTGTCTCTTTCTTACTCACTGTCCCCAATTTGAACATGCACTCCATGTAAACAGGAAGCTCACTATCTCATGCACACAGTAGGTCTTCACAAATAAGTTATGAATGTGTGTATTTGTTTCCCGTGGCTGTGTAACAAATGATCCCAAACTCGGCAGCTGGAAACCGCCATTTGTGAGCGTGCAGTTTTGTAGGTCGGGGGTCGCTATAGTTAGATATAAAATAGATATAAAATGTCCCCTAAAGAGCTCACTTCTTTTTTTTTTTTTTTTTTTTATGCGGTACTGGGGATTGAATCCAGGGGCATTTTACCTCCAAGCACTACCATCAGCATTATTATTATTATTATTATTTTTCGAGGTACTAGGGATTGAACTCAGGGGCATTCTACCTCCGAGCTATACCCCCAGCCCTATTTTTTTATTCCTTATTTTGAAACAGGGTCTCCTAAGTTGCGGAGGGCCTCACTAAGTAGCTGAGGCTGACCTCGAACCCGGATTCTCCGCTCTCAGCTCCCCAAATGCTGGGATTACAAGTGTGCCCCACCACGCCCAGCCCCAGCCTTATTTTTTATTTTTTATTCCTTGTTTTGAAACAGGGTCTCACTAAGTTGTGGAGGGCCTCACTAAGTAGCTGAGGCTGGCCGTGAACCTGTGATCCTCCTGTCTCAGCCTCCCAAGTCCTGGGATGACAAGCGTGTGCCACCACACCTGGCCAAAGCTCACTTCTTAATGTTTGGAGTTGACTTAATTGAGCCATGAGGGTTGTCATCCCAGCAGTTGATAAATTCGTGTAATGGATTTAGCTGGGCGGTGGCTGGAGCGGGTGCGTCCCTGGGTGCAGCTTGGGCGTTATATATGGCTCTTCCTCCTCCGGCTTTCTCTCTCACTCCCGGCCTCCATGATGTGAGGAGTGCCGCCCACTCCCTCTCCCTTTCTCCCTTTCCCCGTCTCCCGCCGCCATGCCCCAAGATCCACCGTCCCCGGCCTCTCTTGGCCTGAACCCGAAACCGTAAGAAACTACATCTTCTTTCCTCTGAGTTACATGGTCAGGTGTTTGCGTTATTGCTGTGAGGATGCCGACGGGCACAGGGCGAGGCATGGCGTTTCTGAGGGCTCCCAGCCGGCCGCGTCCCCGACTGGAGCACAGCATCCTCGTCCAAGCTCAGGCTGAGGACTGAGCCCCGTTCCCGAGGAGGAAGGACTGAGTTTGTCTCCAACTGACTGTGAGCCGGGACCTCTCTTCCCTTCTGGAGCCCGCCCCCCTCCGCCCTTCCATCTTCAAAGCCAGCAGAGGAGGCCCTCCCGGCTTTGAATCCTTCACACTTCAAATCTCTGAGTTCAGAAAGAGCCCTTTTAAGGGGTCACCCAGAAAAACCGCCTTTTCTCCAAGTTGCCTTTATGCCACTATGACATCATCGTGTTCAGGGGCCTGGATTGCTTTTAGAATTCTGTCTACCACAGAAGGCACGAAATTGCTGAGGCTGGCCTCAAACCCGCGATCCTCCCGGCTCGGCCTCCCCACTAGGAGGATTACAGGCATCACCAGCAGCCTTGGCAGAGAGGAAGGACCGAATCCGCTCACTGCACTTCTCATTCCTCCTCCTCCTCTGAAGCCGGATTCCCTCCCCAGCCCCATGTGATATCTGGGCACTGGCAGCTGCCGGGTTGGCTTCTGCTTGCCGAGAGCCATCCTCTTCTGCCCACGGTGTCTGCAAAGCCCCCGTCCCGGCCTTGGGTCTCCTTTGAACCTTTTTAATGGCGGCACGGCCCTACCTCAGGACCTTTGCACTGTCTGCCTCTGCTCCTGAACACCTCTCCCCTCACCCTCTGAAAGTACTCCTTCAAATGTCACCTTCTCCGACTCCCTCCCCTGCTTAAAACCACCCCCTTCCACTCTAAAAATACCCTCAGACTCATTTAACTCGGCGGCGTTGCGCTGCTGCGGGCTTTGCTTATCCGAGTGGTTTACAGCCTGTCTCCTGTGCCGAGCTGGACCCCCCCTGCCCAGGGGCTGGGACCCCATTCTTTGTCCCGTCCCTGGTGCCGACCACGCACGGCGCCTTCTCCCAGGACGGGCTGACTGAGCCCGCGTCCGCCGTGAGCAAGTCTTCAGGCGCCCCGTTTTGACTTGATCTCCTTTTACTCCAGCGGCTCCCGTCTTCCTTCCCTGCAGCCGCTTATGTAACCAAGCCTTCCTTCTGCTCGGAGCTGTCAGCACCACTTCAAGCGGTTATATTTAGTGTTTACAGTCTCTCCTTTTAGCTGCGGGTGCACTCCCCAAGAGCTCTGGGAACCAGGCCTGGCTTCAACGGGGAGAGAAGGCCGCCGTGCTGGTGGCTGTGACCAGGCGGCCCTGACCTCAGGGTCAGCCCCTGGCCGGCATCGCACCCGGGCCTGGACACCGGAGAAGCCAAGGGCCGCAGTGGAGAGCACGGTGAGGTCGTTAGCTGTGTGACCTTAACCCACTTGCTTTGCCTCTCTGGACCTCAACCTTCTGGTGAGCTGAATGAGGCCAGATCAAAGATACCTGTCAACGAAGCCATTTGCTGAAGCCATTCGTGGGCGGCCCTGGCACAGAGTAGGGGCTTCAGAAACTGGTGGTTTTCAGCTGCGTTTGAAGAGGCCCCTGTAGACACGGAGCAGGTCTGGTTGAGAGACCCCCAGGATGCCGGTTGGCAGAGCCCTGGCTGCAGGCTCTGAGATGTACAGGGACCGAGCCACCACGCCACCGCTGCCGGAGCTGGAGTTTTGGAACAAGCAGGGCCAGTCAACCAACCAACCAACCAACCTTCCTTCCTTCCTTCCTTCCTTCCCTCCCTCCCTCCCTCCTTTCCTCCTTCCTTTCTTTCTCTTTCATTGGGAATTGAACCCAGGAGCATTCTACCTCTGAGCTATACCCCTGCCCCTTTTTACTTTTTATTTTGAAACAGGGTCTCCCTAAGTTGCTGAGGGTCTAGCTAAGTCACTGAGGCTGGCCTTGATCCTGTGATCCTCCTGTCTCAGCCTCCCAAGTGCTGGGATTACAGGTGTGCGCCACCATGCCAAGTGGGTTTTGCACTTTTGAATGGGGGGGGGGGGAGGAAGATATGCAGAGATGCCATGCGGTTTCAAGGCCTGCCGTGTCCCTCCTGTCTGTCCCTTTGCCCACTGTGTCTCAGAGGGTAGAGTGGGGCTTGGGCCAAGGTCATGGCGAATTCCCACAGGTGTGCGCGACCCCAGCACCCAGGGAAGGCCAGCTGAGGCAGACAGCGACTCTTTGCTGAGCAGGTGTGCCCCCCGGGCGCTCTCCCCACAGGTCATCTCTGCAGCCTCAGCGCGGCTCCAGGAGGCCGCGGCCGGCCTGCGGTTGCTCACGGTGACCGTCTCTGAAAGGGACAGCCCAGGGGTCTGAGCTTGGCTGAGGCCCGCCCAGGCTGGGAGGGGGCGGGGCCTGAGGGACAGGCTCCGATGTCTTGGGCAGAGGTCATTCTCTGAGAGAGACTGGTCCCGAGCCGGAGGCGTGGCCGAGGATGGAGGTCCAGGCCAGGTTCCAAGAGATCTCAGTTTCCAATCTTTTCTCGACCAGAGGGGGCGCCCTCGCCTTCTCGTTGGACATCGTCTTCTTGGCTGTCGTGTGGTCTCTGAGGTGGTAACATCGGTCAGCAAAGGACAGGGCTTGTCTCTCTCTGCGAGGACGTCAGAAGCTGCTGTGTCCATGACAGCGTGTGTGCTGGGGTGCCCCGGAGTGTCCCAGTGTGTCTTGGGGTACCGGTGACAGGAGGATCCTTAACGCAGAATCTGCGGAGGCCTGAACAGTGCACCATGCGGCGGGCTCCCCCACGCCACGCCTGGGCGACATGCTCGTGAGGGGGGAGCCACTGGTCCCCCTGACAGCCATGCCAGCTGCCGGGCAGGCCTCAGGTCCCACAGACGCCTCACGCTGCTGTGGCGCTGGAGTCCGCAACCTCGATCCTGCTTGTTTTATTTATTCCTTTGTAGTGTACACTCTCTGTTTTATGCAGTTACTAGGAGAGCGTTTGGAACCAGCCATGCCTGAAGCCCTGGGCCCTTTGGTCATGTGGACCAGTGAGTCCCATTTGACTCAGGTTTTTGTCATTAGAAAAATCCAGTCGGGCGTGGTGGCGCACGCTTGTCCTCCCAGTACTTGGGAGGCTGAGACAGGAGGATCGCAGGTTCGCAGCCAGCCTCAGCGACTTAGTGAGGCCCTGCTTCAAAATAAAATATAACATAAAGCTAGGGATCTAGTTAAGAGATAGAATGCCCCTGGGTTTTTTATTTTTATTTTTGCGGTACTGGGGATTGAACTCAGGGGCATTCTACCTCTGAGCTACACCCCCAGCCCTATTTTTTATTCTTTATTTTGAAACAGGGTCTCCCTAAGTTGCGGAGGGCCTCACTAGGTAGCTGAGGCTGGCCTCGAACCCGGATCCTCTGGTCTCAGCCTCCCGAATGCTGGGATTACAAGCATGCGCCAGCACACCCGGCTTCCCTGGGTTTTTTAGTAAAAAAAAAAAAAAAATCCAGCACTGTTCTGCGCCCCCTGGTTCCAGAAGAGAGGACGCCTCTGGGCTCCTCAGAGGCCAGGGGCAGTGGTCAGAGAAGCTGGAGGCTGCCCCCTTCCCCACCCTCCTCCACGCGCCCCGAACACTGCAACATCATTTGCTGGTTGCTGCAAAGCTGCTGCACTTTGCAAACCCGAGAAGCTAATTAGCAGGAATCCTGGCGTGATGCTAAATGCTCTCTAATTCCCCCACAGGAAGCTTTCCTAAACAAAGACTGGAGAATAAATACAATTTTCAAGAGAAATAAAAAAATATATATTTAAAAGCACACACAGTTCAAGAAAAAGAGCCAGGTGGATGGGCAAAGCCGAAACCACCTGGTACACCCAGACAGAAGTGCAGGTTCACACCCAGACGGAAGTTGAGGTTTCCCCAGAGTCCTGGATTACAACACGATGTTAAGAGTGTAGCGGGGCACGGTGGGACGCGCCTGTAATCTCAGTACTTGGGAGGCTGAGACAGGAGGATTGCAGGTTTGAGGACAGCCTCAGCAATTTAGCGAGACCCTCAAGGAAAAAAGAAAAGAGTACACTCTAAAGAACTAATCACACAGCTTGAACAAGATGTTTTTTTATTTTTGTGCTATGGATGGAACCCAGGGCTTCAAGCACGCTAGGCAAGCACTTTCCCGCTGAGCCACAGCACAAGTCCAAGGCTGTCACTTTGTTTTTGGTACTGGGGATTGAACCCAGGGCCATTCCACCTCTGAGCTTCACCTCCAGCCTGAGTTTTAATTTTTATTTTGAAACAGGGCCTGACTAGGTTGATGAGAGTCTCACTACTTGCTGAGGCTGGCCGTGAACCTATGTTCCTCCTGTCTCAGCCTCCCAAGTACTGGGATTACAAGCATGTGCCACCACACCCAGCAAGACTTTTTTTTTTTTAAACAGTGAAAAATTGTGACTTCAAAAGTTCAGCAGCATGAAGCCGGGCGTGGTGGCGCACGCTTGTAATCCCAGCATTCGGGAGGCTGAGACCGGAGGATCCGGGTTCGCGGCCAGCCTCAGCTACCTAGTGAGGCACTCCGCAACTTAGTGAGACCCGGTTTCAAAATAAAGAATAAAAAATAGGGCTGGAGGTGTAGCTCGGAGGTAGAATGCCTCTGAGTTCAATCCCCAGTACCACAAAAAAAAAAAAAAAAAAAAGTTCAGCAGCATGAAAAATGGCTAAACAAATTATGGCCTTTCTGATGATAGAATTACACCATGCAAAATTGTCACAGAAAAATATTTACAGGGTATGGAGAGATTGTTTATGATTTGTAACTAAGTACAAAGAACAAGTTAAAACAGCACATAGCATGCGAAACATTTTTTTTTTTTTGAACTGGGGGTTGACCCCAGGGACATTCTACCTTCAAGTTACATCCCCAGCCCTATTTTTAATTTTTTATTTGGAAATAGGGCCTTGTTAAGTTGCTGAGGGCCTCACTACATTGCTGAGGCTGGCCTCGAACCTGCAGTCCTGTCTCATTCTCCCAAGTCCCGGGATGACATGCATACACTGCCATATTCAGCTCATGTGAAGCAATTTTTAATAAAAATATATAGAGTATGCACGGAGAAGGAAGTGAGAAAATACATTAAGACGGTGGAAGCGTTGATCTCTTCAGGGCTAGGGCGATGTCTGTTCAATATTTGTATCTCTGAGTTTCTGCCAGGAACACATAATTTGGAAAGTAATTTAACCTTCATAAAGACAGTACAAAAGAAATAGAATTTTCTGTATTTTTCCACCTTTCAACTCAAGTTCCAAGTTATTTTGTTGGCTGGTAAACACATATGACTGTCCTTTGAGTTTTTTTCCTCTACCCCTGCCCTTACCAACCGGGCTGCTTCTTGCTGCAAGCAATAGATAGACAGAAAGCAGGGTTTATTTTATTTGTGCAGTACTGGGGATGGAACCAGGGGCATTCTACCTCCGAGCTACACCCCCAGCCCTTATTTATTTTTTTGCGGTACTGGGGATGGAACCAGGGGCATTCTACCTCCGAGCTACACTCCCAGCCCTATTTTAATTCTTTATTTGGAAACAGGTCTCACTAAATTGCAGAGGACCTTCCTGAGTAGCTGAGGCTGGCCTCGAACCCAGATCCTCCTGTCTCAGCCTCACAAGTGCAGGGATGACACGCGTGCACCACCACGCCCAGCTGCAGACAGCAGTGTGTAAACAATGCAGTTTGTCATCTGCAGCAGTGCTGCTGGGCGACACGGTGGCCCAGGATGTGGCCGGATGGTGGACACTGTTGGCTCACGGATGCAAGAGGCTGCCAGAGCCTTTCCAGTCAATCCTGCCCTCCCTTGACACGTTGCCAAGGAGAAAGGCGGTGGATTCGAAAGTGGATTCAAATCCTGTCGGGTCTCAATTTTCACAGGTTCATCCAGGCTTCTGCCATGTACTCAGGATTCAGCTCTCCATCTGTTGTCCAGTCCTGAGCTCCATCCATCCATCCATCCATCCATGCATTCATCCACCTATCCATCCATCCTCCATCCACTCATCTATCCATCCATCCACCTATCCATCCACCCATCCACCCATCCTCCCATCCATCCATCCATCTATCCATCATCCATCCATCCATCCACTCATCCATCCATCCATCCACCCATCCATCCATCC
>PVLC010046200.1:0-11508 GCA_004027655.1 Graphiurus murinus | reverse complement strand
TGGGACACAGTGCCATGAAAGCATTCTTTGGTCAGGTAGGTTTCTGTACCCTTTGCTGCCACCCTTCCCCTGACACAGTGACTTACAACACACACCATCATTGTGTCTATCCTGTAACAGTAAGAACCATCTAACCCAGTGTCTCCCAAATATATTGACCTCGAAACCATAATCACATACCAAGAAATAATGACACCTTTGTAAAACAGTGGGATATGACTTTCCAGTGCTCATCTTCCTGGAGAAACATCAGTTTGAACAATTCTCCATGCATAAGAATACTGTCATACGAGCTAAGGATACTAGGTGAGAGATTACAGCACCTAGGTGTAGAATAGAAATCAAGAGCCTGGCTCTGGCACCACAGCCCCAGGCTTTAGTGGCCAGCTCTGCAGTGCTACTCACGAGGCTGGCCCCTGCAGATAAAGGCTCCAGCAGACCCTAGTGGTGGGCAGGCTTCCACCAAACCACACTCAGGACTGTTCCTGTGAACTCGATCTGGGACAGCCCTCATGGACCCTGTTTCTACGCCCACTTGAGGAGACTCTGGTGCCAGATTAGGTCCCATAGACTGAAATTTCAGGATTCCCCCTGCATACTTGGGGCTCCAGCTAGCCATTATGGGCCAACAACCCAGGCTGGTCTCTGAAGATTCAGACAAGGCTCACTCCAGCACCAGGTCAGTGCAGTGACGAATTTCTAATCTGGTCTCTTTCTACCAGAATCTTAGAGATAATTACCAATTACTTTGAAATGTAGGCAAGGCTCACAGATCAGGAGACAAGGGCCATTGAAAAGATAGATTATGGGTTGGAGACATAGCTCAGTGGTAGAGGTTTGCCTATTGCCTGGCATGTGGGAGGCCCTGGGTTCCAACCCTAGCAACACACATGCACACACACACACACACACACACACACACACACACACACTGCTATACTGAGATATCCAAAGAGAAGGAGGTGCTGGGTACAGTGGCACACACCTGTAATACTAGTACTTGGGAGGCAGAGAGAGGAGGATACCAGGTTTGAGGCCAGCCTCAGCAACTTAACAATGCCCTCAGCAACTTAGTGAGAACCTGTTTCCAATTAAAAAATAAGAGGTCTGGGGGTCCAGCTCATTTATAGAGCACTCCTGGGTTCAATCCCCAGCTCCCCCCCCCACACACACACCACCACCACCACCAGAGAAGGCGGCGTGCCATGCTATAGGGAAATCATGGAGAGGAGAGACACCTGAGTTGGTCGGAGACAGAGGGAGCTGGAAAATGTGGATGGGAGCCTTTCTCATTGTTTCTGTGGGAAGAAACTGGCGGTGCAGGATCAGGATGCCTAGAATTGACTAGTTTGAATCATTTCAGAGGACCCTGTGGTATAGGGACTGCCTTCTCTAGTCTGGTCCTTAGCCCTGAGGTGGTTGGGGCAGGTGAATAGACCCACAGAGAGGCAACCATTAAAGGTGGCGTTTGGGAAGCACACGCTCTGGAGTGGTTGGTTTACACATGCAAAGGGCGCCAGGGGAGAGTAGTTTTATCTCTAGAGATTGCCCACCTTGGGAGGGCAGTCCTCCAGGGTCAGCAAGGCCCCAAGATGTCAAGGAATCGAGACTAGAAGGCCCAGCAAATAGAACTGAGGTCAGTTTGATAGAGACATTAACAATAGGGACTCTCATTAATTCAATCCTTAATAAAGTCTCAAAGGGAAAAACAACTTAATGAACAGAATAATTTAATGAAGATCATATGGAACAAGCACTATAAACAAATTATTCTGAATTAACTCTTGTAGAGTTATTTACGAAAAGCTATAAACACTCTGCACAATATTTATAATTTCTATTGTTATCTTACTGGGACTCTTAGAACCCTTAGCAGCACGGCTAAAGAAAGTTTTCTTGTGTCTTAACTACTTCGGTCCTGATGTCTCATCAGTTGATACTCTTTTTTTGTGATTCTTGTAAGTGTTATAGGGTGATTTGGTAGGTTAGCATAATGTTCCAGGGTGGAAAATTACCACCCCACCTGTGGGTAACTGAAGCCTGGGAACAGAAGACAAGCTAGGTCACCATGCCCCTCTTGAACTCCAGCCCAAACCTGTATCCTAGAGTCATTTGTTTCAAATCTATAAACCACATAGGGGGACTTTCCACAATGCACTAGCCAATCAATGTAAAGGTCACACATCCACCCCCCTCTTGTGTATAAAATATCCATGTTCATGAGGCTTGGGGTTTCTGCCTGCCCAACTACTGTTTTGGGTATAGCGGGGGCCCAGATTTGAATCTGAAATAAATTTTGTTCATAACTCCCCGCTAGTCTTCTCGTGAGTTCACTCACTAACAGTAAGTCTGTTGGAATGATCACTTTTTGTTATTGTTGAACCCAGGGACATTCTACTTCCCTCAGCCCTTTTTATTTTTATTTTATTTTTTTGGTACTGGGATTGAACCCAGGGGCATTCTACCTCCAAGCTACACCCCCAGCCCTATTTTATTTTTTTATTTTGAAACAGGGTCTTGCTAAGTTGCTGAGACTGACCTTGAACCTGTGATCTACCTGTCTCAGCCTCCTATGTACTGGAATAATAGGCATGTACCACTGTGCCCAGCTACTTCTTTATAACTAATTGCAAAAATTTTATTCTCTTGTACAGCAATCATTAAAACTTGGATTTTTTTTTTTTTTTTTCCGGTACTGGGAATTGAACTCAGGGGCATTCTACCTCCGAGCTATACCCCCAGCCCTATTTTTTATTCTTTATTTTGAAACCGAGTCTCACTAAGTTGCGGAGTGCCTCACTAGGTAGCTGAGGCTGGCCGCGAACCCGGATCCTCTGGTCTCAGCCTCCCAAATGCTGGGATTACAAGCGTGCGCCACCACGCCCGGCAAAACTTGGATTTTAGTAATGCAAAATCTTCCCCAATTTTATACATACAACTCTGTCAGTCTATTATTAATTAAAAATTGTTTTAGGAATGAATACTCATGAAAATCCCATTGACAGTGACTTAACTGGGAAATCAAGCTGACTTGCAGTTGAAGATTTCAACTGGTTTGGGTTTTAAGAGGTTTTTACCTAATACTTGGCTACAAAATAAGTTACATTTTCTTGTGTTAGCCTTCGTTTTTGCCTTTTGTGTTTAGGTTGAATCCATTTGGAGCCCCTTGTCTTGCTCTTCTTCCCTAAATGCCCTGCAGACTCACTCAGCCTCTGGTGCACTCTCCAAATCCACAGTGGAGGGTGGTGTGCTTCCACAGACAAAGGGCTTTTCATGGAGCCATTGTGCATTGGGACTCAAATCCTCTGTCTGCCACTCATCAAATGGGTGACAGTTGGCAAGTTAACCTAATGTTTATGAGCCTCAGTTTCTTCCTTTTTAAATGAGGTCCATGATAGCAATATTGATGCAAAGCTGGGCATGGTGATGCATGCCTGTAATCTCAGTACTTGGTAGGCTGAGACAGAAGGATTACAGGTTTGAAGCCAGCACTTGGTAAGTTAGAGCCTGTTTCAAAATAAAATAGTGTTAGGGATATAGCTCAGAGGTAGAGTGCCCCTGGGTTCAATCCCCGGTACTGCAAATAATAATAATACTGATTCATAAAATTATGTTGAAGATTAAATGAGAGTGCATATAATACATTTAGCACAGAACCTGGGGCATCATAAATGCTCAATAATGATTATAATTAATATCACAGATATCCTGACTTTACTCTTCCTGCAAAGGTTCCTATTTTTAAGGTCATTTTTATAAATTATAGATCTCATTTATTATGTTCTTTTTACTAATTTAACTCTCAAAATGTAACTTTGTGGGGTTTTTTTTTTTGCTTTTTTATTTTTATTTATTTATTTAATTATTCGTGCGTTGTAAGCATACTTCTTTGTTAGGTACAAATTAATAACGACATCTGTGCCCACATTTCTCATTTGACCCCTTCCCTAGATTCCTACCCCACTCCCTCACCCTCCCTCCATCTCAGTTCGGTTTAGTGAGTAACCATGATGTACATTCGGGTGCCCCCCCCTCCCCCGCCTCCTGTCTATCCCCTTCGGTTAAATCAACTTCTTTGTTTATCGAGGGTCTCTCCTTTTCCATCTGGAGACCCTCTTATGCCCCATCTTCTCCCTAGCATCTGCATATTAGAGAGAACATATGCTTCTTTACTCTTTGTGACTGACTGATCTCACTTAACATAATATTTTCTAGTTGCATCCATTTCCCTGCAAAGAACATGATTTTGTTCTTCTTTATGGCTGAGTGAAATTCCATTGTGTACATGTCCCATAGTTTTGTAATCCATTCATCTGTCGATGGACATCTTGGCTGCTTCCATAGTTTGGCTATTGTGAATTGTGCAGCTATAAACATAGATACACATGCATCGGTCTGGTAGTTTGGTTTCCATCAAAATGTAACTTTGTTTCTAAATGTAAACACTGAGTACCAACTACAGGACCTAGAATGCTGAGACCCTTACAGTGTCTCCTAGTTTTCATCTAATCTGAAGTTTTATAAGTTCCTGTATATTAGGATCTATAGTGGATAGGGCTGCATTATGGCTCATCAACCCTTTCCTCCATTAAAAAAACCCATAAAATTGTATTTTATGAACTGAGTTGGCATAAAGATATATATAATCCAGGCTGCAGTTATGACTATATCCATTATTATTTTGTTCATATTTTTCTTCTAATTTTTTTTTTTTTTTGGTACTGGGGACTGAACTCAGGGGCGTTCTACCTCCGAGCTATACCCCCAGCCCTATTTTTTTTCTTTATTTTGAAACCGAGTCTCACTAAGTTGCGGAGGGCCTCACTAGGTAGCTGAGGCTGGCTGCGAACCCGGATCCTCCGGTCTCAGCCTCCCGAATGCTGGGATTACAAGCGTGCGCCACCACGCCCGGCTCATATTTTTCTTCTAATTTTAAAACTAATTAATATTAAAACTTTTCCATGGTTCTTTAGAAGTATCATAGACCCTGGAGGCTACTGTGTTTAAAAGTTAAATGATCTTTCGTGGTGGGTTCAGACCAAAGAGATTCAAGGAGCCCCAATCTATATTTTGTAGTCAACTATAGAATGACAGTAATGTTAAATTCTTTTTTTTTTTTTTTTTTTTGGTACTGAAGATTGAACCCAGGGACACTCTACCACTGAGCTATTTTTATTATTTGTTTTGAGACAGGATCTCATATGAGTGGCTCTTTTGCTTTCTAATTATAAAATTAGTATATGTTCCTTGAGGATAACTTGTAACTCTTTAAATTTGACACTGCTTATTATTTTTAGAGTATGTAGAAAATGAACATTCTCGGCTTTGTCTGAAATTTTACTTATTTTGCTCATTCTAAAAAGATAGTTTCTAGCTGTGCATGATGGCACCTGCTTGTAATCCCAGTAGGCTAGATAGGAGGATAGCAGGTTCAAAACCAGCCTCAGCAATTTGGTGAGGCTCTCAGCAACCTAGTGAGACCCTGTTTCCAAATAAGATACAAAATCAGACTGGGGGTGTAGCTTGTAAGTAGAATGACTCTGGGTTTAATCCCTAGTACTCCTTCCAAAAAAAAAAAAAGTTATTTTCTGTAAGCATACTATTCTAAATTGGTAGTTATTTTCTCTCAGCACTTTGCACATATTATTTACCTGTTTTCTAGCTTTTGTTGAAAAATTGCCTATTAGTCAAACTTTGGAATAATCTGTTCTTTTATGCTTCTAGATTTTATAAACTTATTTGTGTCCCTTTGTGTCAATGGGTATAAATAAATATTATTTTTATTTTTCTGATTTTGGATTTGTTTGAGTTTCCTGGACCTAAGAATTTGAGCCTTCTTCTAATTTTGGAAAATCTTCCATATCTTCTTAAATTTTGCCTTACCTCCATCCTCTTGTCTTCTTCTTACTATAAATTGAATATACTTAAACTTCTGTACTATAGACCTTTTTTTCATTGTTTTAATCTTGTTTATCTCTATCATTTATTCTGAGTAATTTCTTTACACCTGTTAGACCTAATTTTTTTTTTTTCAGTACTGAGGATTGAACCCAGGGGCATTCTACCTGTGAGCGACACCCCCAGCCCTATTTTTTATTCTTTGAAACAGGGTCTCAGTAAGTTGCAGAGTGCCTCACTAGGTAGCTGAAGCTGGCCGTGAACTCGGATCCTCCGGTCTCAGCCTCTCAAGTACTGGGATTACAAGCGTGCGCTACCACGCCCGGCTAGACCTAATTTATAGTTCATAAATCTTCTCTCAGGTAGGTTTAACTGCTATTAATTTATCCATGGAGTTTCCTATTGCAATCACTATGCATTTCTTTATTATAACAAGCTTTCAAGCTTTTTATTAAAAAAAATTCTGGTCATCTCCTAAGTTTCTTGATCTTCTTTATATTTTCACTACTTTTAAATATCTCTTTAGGTCCATTAAACATCCTTATATTTTATTCTCTTGTCAAATATTTCTAACATCTATCCTCTACTCTGCAGTTTGTTGATTCAGCTAACTCTTCATTATGGTGATTTATTTCTTCGTAGCTTGAGCTCAGGCTTCCTGCGATGTTCTCTGTAAGAATTTCATGAGTTCTGGGTTTACAGTGCTTATAGTTGAGAAGAACTGCATTTGCTACTGCCTGTGACACTGGAGCAGCTTGTCAGAGTGTGTTCTCCCCTACCCCTCAATTCCTGCAGAGCACCTCTCTTCCATGGAGGTAGGTGGTCTGGTCATAGTGTCCCTGGGAGAGGATTCCTTTGGAAGCAACGACTCCTTAGGGACAGAGGCCTCAAAAGGCAGGGAACAAAGGAAGGAAACAGGAAAGGGAATGAATAATTGTTGAGACTATTGTATAAGGTCCAAAAGAGATCTTTATGTAAGGGCCAAATGAGATTATTATTATTTTTTTTTTTGGCAGTGCTGGGAATCAATCTAGGACCTGTGCATGCTAGGCAAGTGCTCTACAGCTGAGCAACACCCCCAGCCCCAAACTAGACATTTTATATGCAATATGTCTTTTAATTTGGAAAGTACTTATCAGTATCTCTTATCTTAAAACTAAAAGAACCTACACACCTACTCCCTTATAAATGGATCAAATAACAAAGCCTGGAGCTAATTGATCTTCTTAATATACTAGGCCTCTTAGACAACATCTTGTTGACCCACAATTTTGTAGCAAATTCCAAGGCTAATTTAGCTTCTTGGATTATAAATCCAGGCTTCCTCAAGAAGGATTCTTACACATATTTGACTGTCAAGTCCTCTGGTGAGACGTACCAAGTAGCCTGGCAACAATGGTTCCAAACTTGCTATAAAACACAGGTTAATATATACTTGTGACAATTCCAAAAGTTGGCTTCACAGTCTTAGAGACTATCTATTGTGGTTAAGTATCCGTCAACATTGGTGAACAATGCCTTTCCTGTGTACAAACCTCAGTATTTCCATAGGATAGTTTCAATATGATCATCCTCATGTTAACATATC
This sequence comes from Graphiurus murinus, assembly GCA_004027655.1. Classification (NCBI taxonomy): domain Eukaryota; kingdom Metazoa; phylum Chordata; class Mammalia; order Rodentia; family Gliridae; genus Graphiurus; species Graphiurus murinus. Next base: position 4,022 of record PVLC010046200.1, on the reverse strand, counting down.
AAAATGGTATTTAACATGAAATATTTAGCCTAAATGAAGAAGTATTTAAAGCAAAGACCAGCTGCTGTATCTATGTACTTGGTGAAATGACAGCTGGAATTGATGTAGCATTTGGACACATTGCTAAAGATGTACTTTCATGTGAAGAATGTGCTCTTGAGGGGAAAAGAATCATTGCATTCATGTACAACTGAAATAAAAATAAGAGAGAATCTTAAAACCAGGAATTATCCTCAGCTACATGATAGGAGTAAAGAGTGAAAGCTTTGAAAGTTATTGATTATAAGACAGCCATGACTAACTGCAGAGTTTTAATTAAGTCCTTCACTGCAGCAGTGGGGGTCCAGTCCCAACCTCATCCCAAATTTTAGGAATCAAGTGTTAATAGAGCCTTTTACAGCATCTAGGTATTCTGTACATGATAGATTTGAGCTGCTCAGTGTACTAGAACCAACCCAATGTGGCTATCTAAATGTTAATTAACTAAAATTAAATATAGTTTAACACTCAGTTTCTTAGCTTCACTATCCACATTTCAAGTGCTAAAAGATTACATGTGGCTACAGGGTGCCATGTTGGACTGCACTTAGAGTATTTCCATCATTGCTAAAAGTTACTTTGGACAGCACTGTATTAGATGTAAAAAACAAAAACAAAGACCTGTTGAATGACTGAGCAAGAGAATGATTGACATTCAAAATGGCAGAAGAGAGGCATTGCCTTTGTAAAAAGTTGGGTTAGTTTTCTTAAATAAGACATATCTTTATCTGGAAAAAAGAAAAAGAAAAAAATGGCATTGAAGTGATAGATTGACATTTTAAGAAGTGTAATATCACAATTCCACTAGATATTGCTCAGATTTCTATGATAAATTCCTCCTCTGAAATTTTCAGCAAAATCAGTTTTATTTGAGAAGACTTGTGCAGGTGGCAGCTTCCTTGAGAAGCTCAGCGAAGGGGATGTATTTCATAGGCAAGTCAGCAAGGTGTGGAAAAAGATCTGACATAAGTAAAGGGGAGCCATAAAAGCATGTGTTTACCAAAATCAAGTAAAAAACATAGGGGAAGATTTGAAATTCCACAGGCTGGATTCAAGCCAATTTTATGTCCAGCTAAAGTATCCTAGCTGATGTCTAGGTTGTTCTTTAATATGCTATATAAGTGTGGGCATATTATAGGCCAAATCTGGATAGCTCCCCTTCATTTGTTAAGCCTATAAACTAAGAATTATTTTTATATTTTAAATGATTGTAAAAGATGTCAAAGGAATGTTTTATAACATGAAATTTATATATAATGTTCATAAAAGTTTTGTTGGCAGATACCTCAATTGTTTACATATTGTCTTTTGCTGATTTTATGCTATAATAGCAGAGGTAAATGGTTATAACAGAGACCACATGGCCTGAAAAGCTTAAATTATTTCCACTCTGGTCTTTCATGGGAAAAGTTTGTCAACTTCTAAACTACATCATCAGAAGTAAGAGAAAGGATATGCATGTTAGACATTACAACACACTGAGGCTAGGAATGGGTTATGCTAAGGTATGGCTGCCTCATATTTTCATGGGAAGTCAAAGCAAAATGCTTTAGATGAAAGATGATGGGAGGATGGCACTACTTGACAAGAAAAAAAACAACAAAAAAACTCTGCATCAAATATTAACTAATAAACTTTTGTATCAATGATAGCATGACATTGGACATATTTGTATGATTGAAGATAATTCATTTTCTAACCTTTCTGAACATCAGCTCAATATCACATTTGAAAGGATTTATTTATTTATTTATTTATTTATTTATTTATTTATTTATTTATTTATTTATTTTGTGGTACTGGGGATTGAACTCAGGGGCAAATTCTAAGTATGCCAAGCATTCAACTAAATCAACAACTACTGCTCACATGCTGTTCCACCCCTTGAGCCTGGGGAAAAGCACAAGCTATCAGTTGGATGGCAAGGAAGTGTCCGTTTTTGATAGTCTTTGATATAGAATAGTCACCACTGGATGCTGCAGGTCATTTTCTAGATAACACTTCCTTAGCACCTCCCATAGGAAAGCTATATGTTAAAATCAATGAGAGAGAAGAATGGAAAGCCAAAATGATGATCCTGATGCTCCAAAATAGAAGAATTGTCTTTCTTAGAGAGACAAGAAAACATATTGGGTTATGGGTTACAATCAAGTGGCATATGAGAAATTCTAGAAACAAGTTATAGAAAAGAATAAGCTAAACATCAGCAGAAGTAGTCAGGAAAGTGCCTAATAAAGAAGGAAGGAAAGTCTGAGATTGGAGCTTTAAGATGATAGGAGCAAAGGGAGGAGAAAAAGACCTCTAGGTAGAGAATCAGACAAGCCATAGAAGGTATAGGGTGAGAGAAAGTCATGCTCCAAAAGAGAGTAAGTCAGCCAGTCAGCCAGGCTAACGCAGGTGAGTATGATGGAGAGAGACTGAAGGTAGAGAGACATGGGTATGAAATGGGGGTTTTGAAAGGTTTTTGCAAGCCAGGATGAAAGATTTGTCCATCTGATAACAGGGAAACTCAGTGTTTTTATGTAAAGAGGAGGATAAGAATGTGGTATTCATCAAAGCAACAGCCTCAGGGAAGAGCTATTTAAGCACAAAGGAAACAAAAAAGTCTGATGATATTCTAGTAGGAGAGAGATGAGTAGCAAGAAATAGAACATGTACCTTAGTCCTTACAAGAGAGAAAGAAATATTTCTAATGGATAGACAAGCCATATAGAACTCTTGAGGATAAAACACAGCAAGACTCTAAGAGCAAAGATGGAAACTGTGGAGCCGGTACTATGAGTTCTGGTACATCATGGTATGACCAAACTATTGGCCACATAGCCAATAGTTTCATTTACACAAGAAACTGATGAACTTCTTTGAAAAGATAATGAGTAGAATCTTTGGAATAGACTATTGGCTTATCAGAAAAGTGTCCTAATCAACTGGAGAACCACAGACATCCTTACCCTCCTAGACAAAAGATTAGAACTAACGTGGTTTGAGAGGGGAAAGGTTCAGAAGACACTTGCTAAGGCCGTTGCTATGATCTGAAGGTGGGTGACCCTCAAAGTGCATATGCGGAAATTCTAGCCTCCAATGCCGGGCGTGGTGGCGCACGCTTGTAATCCCAGCATTCGGGAGGTTGAGACCGGAGGATCCGGGTTCACGGCCAGCCTCAGCTACCTAGTGAGGCCCTCCGCAACTTAGTGAGACTCGGTTTCAAAATAAAAGAATAAAAAATAGGGCTGGGGGTGTAGCTCGGAGGTAGAATGCCCCTGAGTTCAATCCCCAGTACTGCAAAAAAAAAAAAAAAAAAAAAAAAAAGAAATTCTAGCCTCCAAGGTGATAGTATAAGAGTGGAGACTTTAGGGGTGATTAAATCATGGGGGTAAAGCTCTACTGAATGGAATCAGTGCCTTTAGAAAGGCCCCTGAGAGATGCCATACCTCTTCCACTATGAGAGGACACAGGGAGAATGTGTCATCTATAAACCAAGAAGTTGGCCCGCACCAGAAACTAAACCTTCTGGTACTTTGGGATCCTGGACTGCTCAGTCCCTAGAACTGTGAGAAATAAATTTCTGATGTATATAAGCTACCAGTCTGAGGTATTTTGTTATAGCAATATAAGTGGAATAAGATAACCATGAACCCTAATTAGAGGAAGAGGAGATATTCTGAGTGGAACTCTGGATAACATTCTTTCTTTCTTTCTTTTTTTTTTTTTGTGGTACTGGGGATGGAACCCAGGGGTATTCTACCTCTAAGCTATACCCCAGCCCTGGTTTTTATTCTTTTTTTTTTTTTTTTTTTTTTTTTGCGGTACTGGGGATTGAACTCAGGGGCATTCTACCTCCGAGCTATACCCCCAGCCCTATTTTTTATTCTTTATTTTGAAACCGAGTCTCACTAAGTTGCGGAGTGCCTCACTAGGTAACTGAGGCTGGCCGCGAACCCGGATCCTCCGGTCTCAGCCTCCCGAATGCTGGGATTACAAGC
>PVLC010046199.1:0-11486 GCA_004027655.1 Graphiurus murinus | reverse complement strand
TTAAAAAAAAAGCAAAATAATAAATATTCCTCAATTTATTTTCCATATGAGTTTACAGCTCTAAAATGGTTGTTTTTGAAATTCCATAAAAGCCGGGCGTGGTGGTGCACACTTGTAATCCCAGTACTTAAGAGACTGAGACAGGAGGATCTCGGGTTCGCAGCAAGCCTCAGCTACTTAGTGGGGCTCTCTGCAACTTAGTGAGACCCTGTTTGGAAAATAAAGAATAAAAAATAGGGCTAAGGGTATAGCTTGGGGGTAGAATGCTCCTGGGTTCAACCTCCAGTACTGCAAAAAAAAAAAAAAAAAAAAAAAATAGAAAGAAAGAAAGAAATTCCATACAGTTTAATAGTTTTTTTTGTAGGGAGGAATCACAGATCTCTTCACACCACCATAATTGGATATATTTCCTCCGCTACTCTTCTTAGTGTCTTCTGCAGGTTACTATTGGCTCCTTCCTCAAAATGTCCTAGAGCATGGTCCTTGGACCTTCGCTTTTTCTGCTTTCCCTAGATTTCATCAAGTTTCAACATTTAAAATATTATCTAAGTCAATCATGGTGGCTCACGCTTGTAATCCCAGTACTTGTGAGGCTGAGACAGGAGGATTGCAAGTTAGAAGCCAGTCTCAGCAACTTAGGCTCTCAGCAACTTCGCAAGACCCTGTTGCCAGAAAATAAATAAATAAATAAATAAATAAATAAATAAATAAATAAATAAATAAATAAATAAAAATTGGCTGAGTATTATGACTCATGCTTATAATCCTAGTACTTGGGAGGCTGAGACAGGAGGATCTGGGTTCTCGCCAGCCTTAGCTACTTGGGCCCTCTACAACTTAGTGAGATCCTGTTTCAAAATAAAGGAAAAAAAATAGGGCTGGGGGTGTAGCTCAGAGGTAGAATGCCCCTGGGTTCACTTCCCAGTACCATAAATAAATAAATAAATAAATAAATAAATAAATAAATAAATAAATAAATAAATGGTCTAGGGGGTCGAAGGCCCATGGTTCCCATCCCCATTAAAGGGGGAAAAATATCTATATGCCAATGGCTCATAAATTTGCAACTCCAGACCAGACTTCTTTTGTTATTTGCAGACCTGTATACTGAACTGCCAATTCGACATCCCACTTAGATATTTTAACGGATTTCTTTTTTTTTTTTTTTTTTTTTGTGGTACTGGGAATTTAACCCAGGGGCATTCTACCTCTGAGCTACATCCCAAGCCTATTTTTTACTCTCTATTTTGAAACAGTTTTCACTAAGTTGTGGAGGACCTCACTAAGTAGGTAAGGCTGGTTGGCCATGAACCTGAAATCCTCCTGTTTTGCCTCCCAAGTACTGAAATTACAAGCATGTGCCACCATCCCCAGCTTATCCAATGGATTTCTAAAACTTTATCTGAAACCAAATTATTATTATCATCTCTGTGTGTGTATATGTGTATGTATGGTACTGGGGATTCAACCCAAGGGCATTCTACTTCCAAGCTACACACCCAGCCCTATTTTATTTTTCATTTGGAAACAAAGTCTCACTAATTGTTGGAGGGGCTCACTAAGTTGCTGAGACATGGCTTGAAACTGTGATCCTCCTGTCTCAGCCTCCCAAGTACTGGGCTTACAGGCATGGGCCACCATGTCTGGCTGAAACAAAATTCTCTTTATTTGTTGTCAGAAACTAGCTGTTCTTACAGTCTTTCAGTTATTGATGTCTTCCTTCTTTCATTTCCTCAGTGTCATAACCTTGAATTGACTCTTGCTCCCTTCTTTCCTACTGTAGGTCCACCTAGTCAGAATATCCTGTCAATTTTACCTTCAGAATAAATAGATCTTTTTCTACTATCGTCACTGCTCCTAGTTTAAAATCACTATCATCTCTACCCTAGATAATTAAATTGGCTTCTAAGTGTTTACTTCTAACTCTCCTTTGCTCCTATAATTTCAACAGCACAATCAAAATGATCTTTTTTAACTTCAGTGTGATCATGTCACACCTCTACCCCAATTGATAGTTCTTCATCTCACTCAGAATGAAAGCCAGAATCCTTACCAGGATTTACTAGATACTTGGTCCTGTGACCTTTCTGACCTCATCTCCTTCTCTCCCTTATTCGGTTCATTTTGCCCCTGCAGACTTCTAGACATGCATGTCTCCAAACCTTTACTTATTTCTCCTTTGTCTAGAATGATCTTATCCCCATGCCTAGCTTCCTCACTTGCTTCAGATCTGTATCCAACATTCACCTTCCACTGGGCGGGGTCTTTGATCATTCTACCCAAACTTTCATTCCTTCTTCCCTAGTATTTCATACTCTACTTATTTTTTATTTATTTATTTTTTCGGTATTGGGGATTGAACTCAGGGGCATTCTAGCTCCAAGCTATACCCCCCAGCCCTATTTTTTATTCTTTATTTTGAAATAGGGTCTCCCTAAGTTGCAGAGAGCCTCACTAGGTAGCTGAGACTGGCCGAGAACCCGGATCCTCCGGTCTCAGCCTCCCAAATGCTGGGATTACAAGCGTGGGCCACCACGCCCAGCTACTTCCTTGCTTTTTGAGGCACTAGGGATTGAACCCAGGGGGATTCTACCTCTAATCTATTTTTTTTTTTTTTTTTCGGTAACGGGGAGTGAATCCAGGGACATTCTACCTCTGAGCTACACCCCCAGCTCCTATTTTTTATTCTTTATTTTGATACAGGGTCTCCCTAAGTTGCAGAGAGCCTCACTAAGTAGCTGAGGCTGGCCGCGCACCCAAATCCTCTGGTCTCAGCCTCCCAAGTACTAGGATTACAAGTGTGTGTGTGCCACCATGCCCGATAGTCCTTATTTTGAAACAGGGTCTCACTAAGTTGCAGATGGCCTCACTAAGTATCTAAGGGTGGCTGTGAACCTGTGAACCTCCTGTCTCAGCCTCCCATGTACTGGGATTACAAACCTGTGTCACCACGCCTGGCCTCTATTTTTTTTTTTTTTTTCGGTACTGGGGATTGAACTCAGGGGCATTCTACCTCCGAGCTACACCCCCAGCCCTATTTTTTATTCTTTATTTTGAAACAGGGTCTCACTAAGTTGCGGAGTGCCTCACTAGGTAGCTGAGGCTGGCCGCGAACTCGGATCCTCCGGTCTCAGCCTCCCAAATGCTGGGATTACAAGCGTGCGCCACCACGCCCAGCTTATTTATTTATTTATTTTTTTAAACAGGGTCTCGCTAAGCCGGGCATGGTGGTGCACACTTGGGAGGCTCGGACAGGAGGATTGCAGGTTCAAGGACAGCCTCAGTAAGTAGAGAGACTTTCATCAACCTAGTGAGACCCTGTTTCAAAATAAAAATTTTCAAAAAGGCTATTGGTGTTGCTCAGAGGAAGAATGCCCCGAGTTCAATCCCTAGTACAAAAAAAAAAAAGAAAAAAGAAAGTAAGGAAAAGCAACAGGGTCTCACTAAGTTGCTGAAAGCTTCACTGAGGCGGCTTTGAACCTGCAAACCTCCTGTCTCAGCTAGACCCCCAACCCTGTTTTATTTTTTATCTTGAAACAGGGTCTCACTAAGTTGCTAAGACTGTCCTCAAATCTGCAATCTTGCCTCAACCTCCCAAGTACTGGGATTACAGGTGTGTACTACCACATCCAGCTTGAAAAATGGCTTTAAAAATAGTAGAAGTGATAGAAGTTGGGAGATACAGGCATGGTTGGTATTACTAAAATTTTCATTCTATGTAGTAGTTCTCCAACTTTTCTGCCCATTAGAATCTCCTGGGAAGTTTTCAAAATCTTCTTGTCCATATATCATCAAACTGCATTTTACCATTTAAATCAAAATCTCAGCCGGGTGTGGCGCTGCATGCTTGTAATCCCAGTACTTGGGAGGCTGAGATAGAAGAATTGCAGGTTTGTGGACAGCCTCAGCTACTTTGTGAGGCCCTCTGCAACTTAGTGAGACCCTATTTCAAAATAAAGAATAGCTGGGCGTGGTGGTGCAGGCTTGTAATCCCAGCATTCGGGAGGCTGAGACCGGAGGATCCGGGTTCGCGGTCAACCTCAGCTACCTAGTGAAGCACTCCGCAACTTAGTGAGACTCGGTTTCAAAAAATAAAGAATAAAAAATAGGGCTGGGGGTGTAGCTCGGAGGTAGAATGCCCCTGAGTTCAATCCCCAGTACTGCAAAAAAAATAAAGAAAGAAAGAATAAAAAATAGGGCTAGGGGTGTAGAGGTAGAATGCCCTTAGGTTCAATCCCCAGTACTGCAAGAAAAAAAGAAAAAGAAAAAATAAATAAGAATCTCTGTGCATGCATGCACAGGGTGTGTGTGTGTGTGTGTGTGTGTGTGTGTGTGTGTGTAAGATGTATCAATTTGTTATCTTAACTTTGTCAAGTGATTCTAGTATGTAGTCAAATTGGAGAACCAGTGGTCTAAAGTTCACAGAACTAGCATTAGAAACTTAAATATGTTCTCTAAAGTTACAAATGCCATGAGCAGTAGTAACATTACTACTAGATAATTAGAAAAGAAAGGAGGAGATAGCTGGGTGCAATGGCACATGCCTGTAATCTCAGTACTTTGGAGGCTGAGATAGGAGGATCATAGGCAACCCCAGCAATTTAGCAAGAATCTGCTTCAAAACAAAACATAAAAATTGCTGAATGTACCTCAGAGGTAGAATGCCCCTACCTTCAATTCAAAGTTCAAAAAAAGAGAGAGAGAGGAAAAAGAAAGAAAGAAAGGAGGGAGGGAGGGAGGGAGGAAGGAAGGAAGGAAGGAAGGAAGGAAGGAAGGAAGGAAGGAAGGAAGGAAGGAAGGAGAGACAGACAAGACACAGGAGGGTGCTGGAAGTGAACCAAAGTTTCTTTAGTGGGGAGCCAGATCTTTCATAGTGGGATGTGGCAGTGAGTCAAAGTTAGTATGTTAGTCATTTTATTTTGCTTGCAAAGAGGATATATCCTTTTAGTCATGATCCTAATTTTGTGAGGAGCTGTATCATCTTTTTATATAATTGAGTTAATTAGAGTTAGATCAATAAGGTCATTATGAATAAATTATCTGAATGCTAAAATCAACTTCCTATGGCAAACATATTTGTAATTATTAGTGAATGGACAGTATTTTATAAAGGTGTTTTGTGTAGGGGAAGGGTGGTGCTGGGGATTGAATCCAAGGATGCTCTGCTACTGAGCTATAATACCCAGCTATGATCCTTTTTATTTTTTACTTTGAGATAGTGTCTCCCTAAGTTGCCAGTCCTGGCCTTAATTTTACAATCTCCCTGCCTTAGCCACTCTAGTCATTGGGGTTACACGTATGCCCCATGATATCTGGTTTATAAAAGATATTTTAGTAAATGTAGATTCCTCTGATAAGCATTTTAGATGCAATTTTGTATGTTTATAATCATGTGAACTTTGAGCATTTTACTAAATTGTCTTTCTTAGCAAACAAATTAGGCAGGAACTCAACTTCTTTTTTTTTTTTCTTTTTTTTTGTGGCACTGGGGATGGAACCCAAGGGCAGTCTACCTCTACGCTACACCTCCAGCTCTATTTTTTTTTATGTTGAAACAGGGTCTCACAAAGTTGCAGAGGGCCTTGCTAAGTTGCTGAGGATGGCTATGAATCTGTGATCCTCCGGTCTCGGTTCCCTAAGTACTGGGACTACAAGCATGCACCACTATACCGAGCAGGAGCTCAACATTTTGTATGCAAAGTGAAAAACAATTATGAGTTTATTTTAAATTTATAGGAATGCTAAGTATATTTCAGCCTTTTTCTTCTCTGATTTAGCCTGTGCCAACTTTGGCTGTGCATTAGATCACCTAAGGGAACTTTCAAAAATCAGTTTCTAGCCGGGCAAGGTTATAGCTCAGAGGTAGAATGCCCCTGAGTTCCATCCCCAGTAGGTCAATTTCTCCTGTGTGTGTGTGTGTGTGTGCATTCGTGTGTGTGTGTATGTGTGTTTTGCTGGGGGTTGAACCCAGGGTCACTTTACTACTGAGCTGCACTTCCAGCTCTTTTTATTTTTCACTTTTGAAACAGAGTCTTTTGCTAAGTTGCCAAGGCTGCCTCAAACTTGTGATGTTCCTGTCTTACCCTGTATGGCCAAGTACTGGGATTATAGACATGAGGTTTCTTTTCATTATAGAAGTCTTTTACCTCTTAGCTTTATTCCTAGTGGGTTTTTTTGTTTGTTTGTTTGTTTGTTTGTTTTAAGCTATTGTGAATGGAATTATTTTCCTGATTTCTTAAGTTCTCAGCAGGTTTGTTATTGGTGTATGTATAGAAAAATTTTTGGTTTTTCTTCTCCTCCTCCTCTTCTTTTGTTTTTTAGTGCCAGAGATTGAGCCCAGGGGCATTCTTCTTCTGAGCTACACCTCAGCACTATTTTATTTTGAAACAGGGCCTCACTAAGTAGAGGCTCGTTGCAAACCTTCAATGCTCCTGTTTTAGCCTCCCAAGTACTGGGATTACAAGTGTGTACCATCACGCCTGGCTACTATTGATTTTTGTATGTTGGTTTTGTATCCTGCTACTTTGCTGAATTTATCAGTTCTAAAAGTCTTTTGGTGAAGTCTTTAGGGTCTTCTAAGTATAGGTTAGTATCTCCTGCAAATAGGGATAATTTGACTTCTTCCTTTTCATGTTGTTTTTCTTTGTGGTACTGGGGATTGAATCAAGGAGCTACACCCCAACCCTATTTTATGTTTTGTTTTAAAACAGAGTCTCAGCCAGGCGTGGTGGTGCATGTTTGTAATCCCAGTACTTGGGAGGCTGAGACCAGAAGATCCTGGTTCACGGCCAGCCTCAGCTACTTAGTGAGGCTCTCCACAACTTAGTGAGACCCTGTTTCAAAATAAAGAATAAAAAATAGGACTGGGGAGCCGGGCGTGGTGGCGCACGCTTGTAATCCCAGCATTCGGGAGGCTGAGACTGGAGGATCCGGGTTCGCGGCCAGCCTCAGCTACCTAGTGAGGCACTCTGCAACTTAGTGAGACTTGGTTTCAAAATAAAGAATAAAAAATAGGACTGGGGGTGTAGCTCGGAGGTAGAATGCCGCTGAGTTCAATCTCCAGTACCACAAAAAAAAAAAAAAAAAAATAGGACTGGGGTTATATCTCAGAGGTAGAATGCCCCTGGTTTCAATCCCCAGTAGCACAAAAAACAAACAAAAAAAAAGAGTCTCGCTCGGTTGCTGCGGCTATCCTCCAACCTGTGATCCTCCTGTCTCAGCCTCCCACATACTGAGATTACAGGTGTATACCACCACACTTGGTTACCTTTCAGATTTGAATTTCTTTTATTTCTTGTTTAATTGCCCTGGCTAAAATTTCAAGTACTATATTGAATAGGAATGGTGAAAATTTGCGTACTTGTTTTTTTTTTTTTGCGGTACTGGGGATTGAGCTCAGGGGCATTCTACCTCTGAGCTACACCCCCAGCCCTATTTTTTATTCTTTATTTTGAAACAGGGTCTTACTAAGTTGCAGAGGGCCTCACTAGGTAGCTGAGGCTGGCCGCGAACCTGGATCCTCTAGTCTCAGCCTCCCAAATGCTGGGATTACAAGCATGCGCCACCATGCCCAGCTCATACTTGTTCTTGATGTCACAGAAATATTTTCAGTTTTTCCCCATTCAGTATGATATTGGCTATGAGTTTTCATATATAGCCTTTATTATGTTGATACAAGATCCTTCTATACCTAGTTTCTTTAGGATGCTTATCATGAAGCAATGTTGAATTTTGTCAAAGGCTTTTTCTGCCTCTATCAAGATGATCATGTTATTTTTATCCTTGATTCTATGTATGTGGGATATTAAGTTTATTGATTTGTGTATGTTGAACCATCCTTGCATCCATGGAATGAAATCAGCTTTGTCATGGTGTATGGTTTTTTTTTTTTTTTTGGTACTGGGGATTGAACTCAGAGGCATTCTGTCTTCGAGCTATACCCCCAGCCCGATTTTATTTGGAAACAGGGTCTCACTAGGTTGATGAGAGTCTCACTACTTGCTGAGGCTGTCTGTCCTCAAACCTGCGATCCTCCTGTCTCAGCCTCCCAAGTACTGGAATTACAAGTGTGGGCCACCATGCCTGGCTGTATATAGTATTTTTAATATGAAAAGCATGTTTTATTTAGGTACCTTATGGTCATAAAATAATTGTAAAAATGTCATAAATATTATATTGCTTAATATTCTTTGCTGTTTACTTAGAGTTGAGTTATAAGTTGAGTGCTATTTATAAAGAATGCTGGTGTTTTGAAAGAAATATTTCACTCATGGGTAGGGGGAGTAAAATACAAAGTTCTGTCAATTTGAGATTACTTTTTCTCTAAATGGAAATCAGGGTCTGATTTATTTTTCAATGATTATTGTTTATTTTCTTCAATTCTAAACTTAAAATGATTCCATTTTTGTACTCAAGCATATGATTTTGAATGAACTTACTCTTATTAAATTATATCCTATTGGTGTGGGCTCTGTGTGTTCATTTTGCTGATAAAACCACATTTTGTTTTGTAATCCAATCTTAATAGAAAGTTTTTATTTAAGCCAGGTGTGGTGGTACACACTTGTAATCCCAGTACTTTGGGAAGCTGAGACAGGAGAATCACAAGTTTGAAGCCTATCTCAGCACCTCAATGAGGCTCTCAGCAACTTAGTGAGACCTTGTTTCCAAATAAAAAATAAAATAGATCTAGGGGTGTGGCCTGGAGGTAGAAGACCCCTGGGTTCCATCCCCAGTACCACATACACACAAATTTTTTAACTTATTAAACCAGTCTTAATCTTGGAGCATTATGACAAAAACTTTCCTTATGTCATTAATTCTTTTTAAAAAAGGTTATTAATATATTAAAAGGCAGAGATTGACAAATTAAAAAAAAATTTTTTTTTGGTACTTGGGATTGAACCCAAGGGGTGTTCTTCCTTATAGCTACACCCAGCCCTATTTTATTTTGAAATGGGGCCTTAGTAAATTACTGCGGCTGCTAGGATTATAGGCGTGCACCAGCATGCCTAGCTGACAAAGTTTTTTTTTTTTTTTTTTTTTTTTTGCGGTACTGGGGATTGAACTCAGGGGCATTCTACCTCTGAGCTATACCCCCAGCCCTATTTTTTATTCTTTATTTTGAAACCAGGTCTCACTAAGTTGTGGAATGCCTCACTAGGTAGTTGAGGCTGGCCGCGAACGCGGATCCTCTGGTCTCAGCCTCCCAAATGCTGGGATTACAAGTGTACGCCACCACGCCCGGCTGACAAAGTTTTTCTGATAGTCAACATTTTAGGCCTTATAATCTCTCTCACAACTACTCAATTCTGTCATTGTTGTACAAAAACAGCCATTGACAATATGCAAATTAATGAGTGGAGTTGTATTTCAATAAAATTTTGTGTATGTCTAGTACTGGGGATTGAACTCAAGGGAATTCTGCCTCCAAGCTACATCCCTACCCCTATTTTATTTTTTATTTGGAAACAGTGTCTCACTGAGTTGCTGAGGACCTTGCTGAGTTGCTGAGGCAGGTCTAAAACCTGCCATTCTCCTGTCTCAGCCTCCCAAGCATTGGGATTACAGTTGTGCTCCACTATGCTTGGCTCAATAAAAATTTTGTTTACAAAAATAATTGGTGATTTGGCCAGTGGATGGTATGGATGGTGGTAGTGCTGGGAACTGAACCCAGGCTTCATCATACTAAGTATGTGTTCTACCACTGGACTACATCCTCTGCCCCATGGGTAGTAATTTTTAAACTGTTGTTTTAAGGATCTTATAGTTCTTTTTGTTTTATTGTTGTTTTCATTTAGGTTAAATTTTTAAAAATATCACCATGGGAATATTTTAGATCATTTGGACATTACTTGGAAACCAGACAAATATATATTTGGCAGTACCTTTTTCACATGAAAAATTCTTCCCCACACACCCACATGAAATACTAATTATTGTAGAATGCAAAATGAGTAAAAATTTTAAGACCTTAGCATGTAGGGGTATAGGCATACAGAACATTATACTCATGAACTGATTTTTTTTTAATAGCTTCCAACTTTAAACCTTTACTACCAATCACTAATGATAATAAATTATGAAATAATTTTTATTTTCTTGATCACAGACATAGTTAGATACCTATTTTATACAAATTTCAATAATACCCCATTACTGACTTGATCTTCATATGCTAAGATGGCCATAGTGCTTAAAAAAAATTTTTTTTTTTTTCAATACTGGGAATTGAGCCTAGGGGCATTCTACCTCTGAGCTACACCTCCAGCCCTATTTTATATTCTTTATTTTGAAACAGGGTCTCACTAAGTTGCAAGAGGGCCTCACTAAGTAGCTGAGGCTGGCCTCGAACCTGAATCCTTTAGTCTCAGCCTCCCAAGTACTGGGATTACAAGTGTGTGCCACCACACCCGGCTCAAAGCCCATTTTAACAAGGAATAAATGTGAAGCACTATGAGCCGGGTGTGGAGGCGCACTCTTGTAATCCTAGTACTTGGGAGGCTGAGACAGGAGGATCCAGGTTCGGGGCCAGCCTCAGCTACTTAGTGAGGCCTCTTGCAACTTAATGAGACCCTGTTTCAAAATGAATAAAAAAAAAAAACCAAAAAATAGGACTGGGGGTATAGCTTGGAGGTAGAATGCCCCTGAGTTCAATACCCAGTATCCCAAAAAAAGTGTGTGGGGGGCTTTGAAAATTGTGGCAGAGCTTATGTTTGCCTTCTCCAAATCCCTTGTCTCTTTTTCCCTCACTAAAACACCCTGGGAAGGGGTGGTCTTTGTGACTAGCCAGAACCCTCTTTTTGTAGTCTCTGTTTCAGGGAGTTGTGGTTTTATGATACATGTGGCCAGTGAGGCCTTAGGAGAAGTCACTAGGTAATGCCTCTGGGAAAGCTTATTAAGATAGTGTTGAAGCCGGGCGTGGTGGCGCAAGTTTGTAATCCCAGCATTCGGGAGGCTGAGACCGGAGGATCCGGGTTCGCGGCCAGCCTCAGCTACCTAGTGAGGCACTCCGCAACTTAGTGAGACCCTGTTTCAAAATAAAGAATAAAAAAATAGGGCTGGGGGTATAGCTTGGAGGTAGAATGCCTCTGAGTTCCATCCCCAGTACCAAAAAAAAAAAAAAGATAGTGTTGACTCAGTTGACACACGTTCTTTTGTCCTCCTTATGATCTACCAGGTAGGAAAGGACAGGGTAACAAGGAGGTAACTGTCTATGTTCAAACTTCCTCTAAGGGAGGGGAGGGAATAGTTCTAAGTATTCATATGTAGAGCTGAGCCCACTTCCCCAGCACTATAAAAGTAGTAACAGTATGATATGAATAAAGTTAAAATACTGAGTAGACTTGCGGCTATTTCTTTTGGCCATTAAACTCAGCATAAATTTAGTTTCTCTAAAATATATTATCATTAAATTAATAGTACTAAATTGAACTATATTTGAGCTTTGCTCGCATTTAACTTTTTAAATGTGTTCACATTATAAA
>PVLC010046198.1:0-11505 GCA_004027655.1 Graphiurus murinus | reverse complement strand
CGCACGCTTGTAATCCCAGCATTCGGGAGGCTGAGACCGGAGGATCCAGGTTCGCGGCCAGCCTCAGCTACCTAGTGAGGCACTCCACAACTCAGTGAGACTCTGTTTCAAAATAAAGAATAAAAAGGGGCTGGGGGTGTAGCTCGGAGGTAGAATGCCCCTGAGTTCAATCCCCAGTACCGCAAAAAAAAAAAAAAAAAAAAAAAAAAAAAAGAGGGGGGGGGGTAAAGCAAGAGGGAAAAAAACACCAAAAGCCAAACCCAAAAAACCAAAAAAAAAAAAAAAAAAAAAAAAAAAAAAAAGACAGTTTTGGTTTATTCAGGGTCGGATTAAAAAAAATATTAAACTCATAATTCTTGGTTGGGCTTCAAAATTCCTTTCAAAAATGGATATGAATTGTTTGGAAATTGCTGAAGTGACTAAGTATATTTTCTGTGCCATCCAGAGCATGTGTGCAGCAGTGCTTTGCCACTGGATGCTTTTGTTCTGATGAAACAACTCCTCCAGTCCACAGTTTAATGGAGAAACAAAACTTCCTTTTTTTTTTTTTCTCCTGAAAACTTCCCACAGATACGTAAAACAAATAGCAATAGAGAGTATCTCTAATGCTAGGGATGTGCTAAGTTTATATCCAAGCATCTGGAAAGTGCAGAAAATATGTAAACTGAGATAAATTCTTTGTTATTTTTGCTCTTCTGCATTTGGGGGGTGGTGGTGCTAGGAATTGAACTCATGGGCATTGTAGTTCCGAGCTACACCTCCAGTCCTATTTTATTTTATTTTTATTTGCAAACAGGGGCTTGCTAAGTTTTTTAGGGAACCTCACTAAATTGCTGAGGCTGGCTCTAAACCTGTGATCCTTCTGTCTCAGCCTCCTATGGACTGGGATTATAGGTTGTGTGCCACCATGCCCAGCACTCTTCTCTATTTTTAAGAACCAAAATAAAATAAGAGATAGCATCCTCACTTAAAAGTTTATTTGCATCATTTCATAGAATTTGGGAAAGGCTTTAAGACTTTTAGAAAGACAGTTTCTTCTAGAGAGTATACCCATAAGTTACCTTTCACTTGGAGCAATTTTCATGGTTTCTAAGGTTGTCTGCAAAACTATCTATCTTTACCCTGCACAGCCCCAGCAGGTGCGGTAGCCTTTTTTTTTAGCTCTTTTCTTAGTAAAGCAGAAAATGAGCAGTTCCTCGCCTGTGTAAAGCTGAGAAGGTCCTAAATGATGTATGTCGAGGAAACTTGGATACCGATACTACTGGCAATTGAATAGGTCTTAGTGCCAAAGAATTAAGGACTCGCGTTTTCTTAAAACAGGCCACTTCTCAAAAGTTCGGTATGCTTCCTGGGCGAGGTGACCTGAACTCTCAAACCCAAGGAGGAGTCTTGAGCTTGAGGACTTACCTGTTGAGCTTTGTGAAGCAGTCAAACATTTAAATGTGTTTGCATGAGTCATAGGATAGAGTTACCCTGTGTCTCTTCTTGGAGAACCGAGTACATTATGACCAATTTCTCCTGGACGGTGAATGCCGTGGAGGAATTTCCCATAGTTTAAAAAAGCCTCCCTTAATGGCTTTCTTGGGAACCAGAGTCGCCTCTCGTATTATGCCCCTTGTCCAACAAAGGCGGTGCCCTCGGTGCCAGCCCCCTTGTGCAGAAGGGGGACAGATAGCATTCCTTTATGATCCCCAGTTTAGATCAGCTTACCACCCAAAGCATGATATTTGATTAGCCTTCTTATGTTACTCTGCGTAGCTACAAATGTTATTAATGGTGTGGCCTTATCTAGCCATTAAAAAAAAAGTCCCCGTCTGTGCTGATTTACAGTCAGTGCTGTAAAAGGTTCTGTTGCTAAGGATCCTGGTAATCGGAGCCCGTGGAGAACAAGGGCAGCCCTTGGGGTGAAGAATGCTCTGCAAATACATCTTCAACTCAAATAGTCCACGGCGCTGGCCTGTTTTTCTTTCTTTCTTTTTTTTTTAAAGTGCTGATTTTAATCTTGAAAGCTCAGTGTTCCTGGGCCTGAACTGCTCAGATAATTACAAGTTGATTGACTCCTTTTGACCATGTTCTTCTGTTAGCATTGAGGTTTCCTTCTTTCTCTTTCCTTCCGAATGTTTGCAATGTCCTCCTCAGTCCTGGGGGACAGAAGAGGCGCTGTCATAAACTGCAGGAAGCAAACGGTGGAAGAATTCTTATCCTTTAACTAGTCCAGCAGAAGTGGGAGGTCGAGTTGCTTCTCACTCAAAGACTCTGGCTCTTGATGGGTCTGGAGGTGCACGGCTGTAATCCCCGTACTTGGGAGGCTGAGACAGGAGGATCACAGGTTTGAGGCCAACCTCAGCAGTTTAACGAGGCCTTCAGAAGCTTAGCAAGACCTCGTTTCAAAGTAAAAATGTAAAAATAAAATAAGACTGGGTGTGCAGCTTGGACGTAGAATGCCCTGGGTTTAATTCCCAGCACTACACACACACACACACACACACACACACACACACACACACACACACACACACACACACACACACCACCCCAACCCCACCGCCTCCGCCACAACAACAAAAAACAAACCCTAGCTGTGTGTGGTGGTGCATGCCTGTAATCCTAGTACTTGGGAGATGGAGACAGGAGAGTCACAGGTTTGAGACCAGCATCAGTAATTTTGCAAGATCCTGTTTAAAAAAACAACAACAACAACAAAGGGCCAGTGGTGTAGCTCAGATGTAGAATGCCCCTGGGATCAATCCCTAGTTAAAAAAAAAAAAAGAAAAGGAAAAAAAAAGAGTTGGTAGGAAGGAATTGGGTATATTCAAGGGCTCTCAGTCTTGAGACAGTAGAAGCTCTGTTTTGAGGGGCCAGATGCAGAGGGCTTTCACAGGAGGGACAGGAGGACAGGGAGACCAGGGCAGCAAGGCTGAGGGGGGTCTTTCTCATCCAGGTATGTGCCTCCTTTCCTGTGGCCAGAACATTGCAGTGGACCTTGACCTCCTGTGGCTTGTTGCTGTATTTTTTGATTTCCTTTACAAACACATTGCTTCTCTGGAGGTTAGTTGGTGTCCTTCGTCCTTCTTGCTAGTCTATACAAAGAACTGAGGACTAAGGAGGCGGTGGCAAAGGTCACCAGATGTTCTGGGTGGGTTCTGTCTAAACAAAGGTCATTGAGCAGTTCATAGCTTAACTTCTTAGGCGGGGCCTCTCTCTAGACTTAGAAGTTTGGGCTAAAGGACAGGGACAATAATTGGATTAGGGTGGGGAAGTGAAAGTAATTCTGCCCAGGACAGCTGGCCAAAGAAGCTGCTGCCTGGTGCTGTGGTGGCACACACCTGTAATGCAAGTCCTTGGGCGGCGGAGATGGGAGCATTGTAGGTTTGAGGCCTTCAGCAATTTAGTGAGATCCTGTTTCAAATAAAAAATAATAAAAGTGAGTGTAAGCTGAGAGGTATAATGTAGAATGACCCTGAATTCAGTGCCTAGTATCAAAAAAAGAAAAAAAGAAAAAATAGTAGAAGGGGGGGAGCTACCCTCTTATACCACCCCCAAGAGATCTCGTGATGTATAGGCAAATATTATAAAAAAAAAAAAAAATCCAAATCTGATACCCTTCTGGATCCAAGCATTTTGGATAAGGGATACTCAACCTGTATATATTTTTAATTTATTATATTCATGTTTTACTTAATGTGTATATTCAATGTGGTAGAACATATATAAAATACATTTAAAAGAATATTTTTTTTGTTTTTGTTTTTTGCAGTACTAGGGATTGAGCCTAGAGGCATTCTACTTCCAAGCTACACCCCAAGTCCTACTTTTTATTCTTTATTTTGAAAGAGGGTCTCACTAAGTTGTGGAGGGCCTCACTAAGTAGCTGAGGCTGTTAGTGAACCCGCAATCTTCCTGTCTCAGCCTCCCACGTACTGGGATTACAAGCGTGTGCCACCACGTATGGCAAAAGAATATGATTTTAAAAATGCATTGTTAAGCCGGGTGCAATGGAGCAAGCCTATGATTCTGGTACTTGGAGACAGGAAGATCACAGGATACACTGTTGGTGGGATTACAAATTAGTGCGCCCACTTTGGAAGTCAGTGGGAAGGTCCTCAGAGGAATGGGAATGAACCTACCATATGACCCAGCTCTGTTACTCCTGGTATATCTCAAAGGAATTGAAACTAGACTACCATGGTAACACATGCATGTCTATGTTTATAGTAGCATAATTCGTAATAGTCAAACTATGGAACCAGCTTAGGTGTCCATCAACAGATGAATGGATTACAAAATTATGGGATACATACACAACGGAATTCTACTCAGCCATATCAAATATTTGTAAAGGTAATTTTGTTCTTTTTTTTTTAAATGTTGGAAAATAAACACAAGCTGTTCTAATATTTACTTCCTCCCCAGTGGTAGAGACCATCATTCCTGGTGACTGTAGTCTTCTGAGGAGAAAAGGGTGTGAACTCAGTTTTCTCATTTGTGAAAAGAAGAGGTTGGATTTGATGAGTATTATTTTTTTGGGGGGAAGGGTATTGGGGATTAAACCCAGGGACATTCTACCTCAGAGCACAGATCTTTTTATTTTTTGTTTTAAAACAGGGTCTCACTGGGTTACCAAGAGTCTCGCTACATTGTTGAGGATGGCCTCAAACTTGTGATCCTTCTGTCTCAGCCTCCCCAATACTAGGATTATAGGTGTGGGCCACCATACCTGGCTACATGTCTGTCTTTTACGGAGCACAGCTGTTTATTATTAAGTTTTATACCAGCAAGTCTTAATGAGTGATTGCATTTCACTGAAAGTGTTGAAGAATGCTGTTGAGAAGATTAAGAATACATTCTCCAAGAAATTATTTTATAATGTTTTCTTCCCAAAGAAACATTAGTAACCCTGAGGCTGGAGGTCTTAGCCCGGAGCCCTGGACATTTTAAAGGTGGTAGTGTGTCCAAGTACTCCCTGAAGTTATATGTAAAGTTCAGATCTTGGCAGTTTTCTGACAGGTCCAGGTCCATAGCTTTTTATCAAAAAGACTAAACATAAAAAGAAATTTAAAAATCAATGCTGTAGGAGAGCCGGGCCATGGTGGTACATACCTGTAATCCCAGTATGTGGGAAGCAGAGACAGGAGGATCGCATTTTTGAGGACTGCCTCAGTTAAATAGTGAGACTCTCATCAACCTAGCAAGACCCTGTTTCAAAATAAAAATTAAAAAATAGGACTTGGGGTATAGCTCAGAGATAGAATGCCCCTGAATTCAGTTCCAAGTACCAAAAAAAAAAAATGTTGTAGGGGAAATGTAGGTATTTCAAATATAACCTGTTTAATTTATGTTTATGTTACTTTCCAACCTGATTTTCGTCACTTTACTTTGCTTTCAGCTCTCTACAGTATTTTCTGACCTTATCATGAATCAGTAGTAGCATTGACAATACTTAATACTCTAAAACTGTCATACTTTATTTCTACTAATTTATGTATTCCTAACATTATCTTGCTTATGAGTAATAATGATCTTTCCAAACTCAGCTTTGCGCAGTGGCAGTATTATAGCCAATGAGGTTTATCCGAGGCGCGATTATTGCTAATTGAAAACTTTTCCCAAACTCATTACTTAAGTTGAATATGATAAATAGTATTTTAGTTTCTAAAAACAAAGGAGAGCCCGGTGTGGTGGCACACGCTTGTAATCCCAGCATTTGGGAGGCTGAGACAGGAGGATCTGGTTTCACCGCCAGCCTCAGCTACCTAGTGAGGCACTCCGCAACTTAGTGAGACCCTGTTTCAAAATAAAGAATAAAAAAAAAGAGCTGGGGGTGTAGCTAGGAGGTAGAATGCCCCTGAGTTCAATCCCCAGTACTACAAACAAAAAACAAAAAACAAAAAAACAACAACAGCCGGGCGTGGTGGCGCACGCTTGTAATCCCAGCATTCGGGAGGCTGAGACCGGAGGATCCGAGTTCGCGGCCAGCCTCAGCTACCTAGTGAGGCACTCCGAAACTTAGTGAGACTCGGTTTCAAAATAAAGAATAAAAAATAGGGCTGGGGGTGTAGCTCGGAGGTAGAACGCCCCCGAGTTCAACCCCCAGTACCGCAAAAAAAAAAAAAAAAACAACAACAACAACAACAAAAAAGGGAAGCTGGAAGTGATGGAACATGCCTATAATCCCTGTACTTGGGGGGGCTCACAGATAGGAGGATCACAGATAGGAGATAGGAGGATCACAGGTTTGAAGACAGCCTCAGCAAGTAGTGAGACTCTCATCAACCTAAAGAGACCCTGTTTCCAAATAAATAAAATCAGTCTGGGGGTATAGCTCCAAGGAAAATGCCTCTAGGTTCCATCCCCAGTACCAAAAAAAAGGGGGGGGGGCTTCGAATTAAATTAGAATTCAGAAAGTGAAAAGAATCATGTACAGAATTGCTTGGTAAACCTCTGTACCGAGTCATCCAATTTCAGCGTTCACATACAAGAGGCTCAGGTCTCTCTCTTAAATATCATGTAGAAAGATGACTCCCTGGCTCCAGCAAGAACCTGTTTCATGACTTCATTGCTCTTGGTCATTCTAGAGTCAGTTCAGTGATAGATCTCTGGCTTAGCATGCACAAAGCTTTGAGTTTGATCCCCAGCAACACCCAACCCCCCACCCCCTCCGCCAAAGACTCTGTTATTTATTGAAAAGCTACACGGGCCGGGTTTGGCAGCACATGCCTGTGATCCCAGCATTTGGGAGGCTGAGACAGGAGGACTGCAAGGTCGTGACCAGCCTCAGCAATTTAGTGAGGCCCTCTGCAATTTAGTGAGACTCTGTTTCAAAATAAAAAATAAGCCGGGGTTGGTGGTGCATGCTTGTAATCCCAGCATTTGGGAGGCTGAGACTGGAGGATCCGGGTTTGCGGCCAGCCTCAGCTACTTAGTGAGGCACTCCGCAACTTAGTGAGACTCAGTTTCAAAATAAAGAATAAAAAAAGTAGGGCTACAGATGTAGCTTGGAGGTAGAATGCTCCTAGGTTCAATCCCTGGTACCGCAAAAAAAAAAAAAATAATAAATAATAAATAAAATAAAATAAATTAAATAAAAAAATAGGGCTGAGGGTATAGCTCAGAGGTAAACTGTCTCTGGATTCGATCCCCAGTACCCTCCCCCCCCCGCAAAAAAAAAGAAAAGAAAGAGGACTGGGGGTATAGCTCAGAGATACAACTTCCCCAGGTTCAATCCCCAGTACTGCTCCCCCCCCCCCAAATAAAAGGATAAAAGAAAAGAAAGGTACATGGGACTTCGGCATACTGAAAACAGTACTAGCTTGACAGTTACCAGTGGATGACCTAAGCTGTGTAGGTTGACCTCTCTGAGTCTGTCTCACATGTAGAAACAGGAATAAAAGTATATTAAGCAGAAGAACTTTAAATATTGTGTATGTGTGTGTACTAGTTTATATAGTATTATTATTATCTTATTCCTCTCATTATCTTATTCCTCTCTCACATATACAGGTATATGTATGTGTATATGTAAAATAATTATTTTCAGTTCTGCTATTTAACCTACCTGGTTGATAGGAGAGGCAAATACAGTAACATGTGAAAATACTTTGTGACTTAAAAGGCGCTTATGAAGTTGGGTATGATGACACATGCTTGTAATCCCAGTACTTGGGAGGCTGAGACAGGAGGATCTGGGTTTGTGGCCAGCCTCAGCTACTTAGTGAGGGCCTCCACAACTTAGTGAGACCCTGTTTCAAAATAAAATAAAATAGGTCTGAGGGTGTGTTCCCTTCCTAGTACCAAAAAGAAAGAAAGAAAGAAAGAAAGGAAAGAAAAAAGAAAGAAAAAAACAAAAAATGGGACTGGGGGTGTCACTTGGAGGTAGGATGCTCCTGGGTTAACACACACACACACACTAAAAAAAAAAAAAGGCACTTACGTATGAGGGTTCATTTCTCTTCATATCAAACTATCCTTTTCTTCCACAAAGTTTATGTCATTTTTACCAGCTAAGAGTAAAATCTTCAGTGAATTTGTCCAGGAATATTCCAAAAGAACAGACATACAGGAAAAATTCATCATGGTGAAATACAAACAAAATATTCAGCCAGTTAATGTTGTTATTATTATTATAATTATATTTTTTGTGGTACTGGGGATAGAACCCAGGGGCATTCTACCTCTGAGTTAGACCTCCAGCCCTTTTTATTTATTTTTTTTGAAACAAGGTCTCTCTAAGATTCTGAGGCTGGCTGCAAACCAGATCCTTCAGTCTCAGCCTCCCAAGTACTGGGATTACAAGTGTATACCATCACACCCAGCTAGTTAATGTTATTTTATTTTATTTATTTATTTTTGCAGTACTGGGGATTGAACTCAGGGGCATTCTACCTCCGAGCTATATCCCCAGCCCTATTTTTTATTCTTTATTTTGAAACCGAGTCTCACTAAGTTGCGGAGTGCCTCACTAGGTAGCTGAGGTTGGCCGCGAACCCGAATCCTCCTGTCTCAGCCTCCCAGATGCTGGGATTACAAGTGTGCGCCACCACGCCCGGCCTTAATGTTATTTTAATATACTGACCGTAGCTACTTAAGTCTTATAAGACTGAAAAAGTTTTATAGGGTCAGACCAACTCTGTAAGCAGAATGACTAAACTGTCCTCTGGCAGGTCTGTGTCTGGGAGGGTCTGGGAGGTCTGTGCCCTCCCTTTTATGTAGTAGTGGAAACAGGGACTTTGACCTGGTCCCCTGGATTATGTGACCATAGTGCCTGCTAGTGGGGTGGTATTGGGAAAGTTAGCTAGTCTTAGTGAGCTTGAGTTTATCCATAAAAAATAGATGTAACAACTATTTAGAGGTTGTTTTTAGAATTAGAAGCAATTGATATGAAGTGTGTGGCGCATATTCAGTGGAATTCTGATCAGCCCATGTGTGAGGAGCTTCCTGGAGAGGTGAGAAAGAACCCTCTGAAAAGATGAGAAGGAATGCGCTTGGCACACACCAGCCCAGGAATAAAGCCTGTCACCACCAGGCAGACTAAAAGCAAAAGTAATACTGTACCAGTTATTAGGGAGAGTACTGAGAAGCATCAGCCTCAGCCCTCCAGATGCGCTGCACTTGGTAATTCTTTGGTCTAAGGGGATCTGTGCATGGCTGGACAGTTAGCATGTCCCTGGTCTATAAGCCAGTAATACTTCCTTTGTTGGGGAAGTCCAAAATGTCTCCCACTTTGCCTGATGTCTCTTCCCCTTCTGAAAACCACAGCACAGCCCTAGACTAACAGAGGTTCTGGTCCTGCTAGAAAAAAAATTTACAAGCAATATCCCCAAAGATCAAACTCTATCTGAGTAATTTAACTGTTTCTCAGAATAGAGATAGGAATACTTTTTTTGTGTGAGTGTGGTACTGGGGATTTGACGTAGGGGCATTCCACCTCTGAGCTACACACCCATCCCTATTTTATTTTAAAACAGGGTCTCACTAAGTTGTGGAGGGCCTCGCTAAGTTGCTGAAGCTGGCTGCAAACCTGCTATCCTCCTTTCTCAGCCTCCCGGGTACTGGGATTATAGGTGTATGCCATCATGCCTGGCAATCGGGGATACTTATACAGAATTTCTTTTGTTACAAAAATATTAAAACATTCTGAAATTCAGCCAGGCGTGGTGGCACACGCTTGTAATCCCAGTACTTGGGAGACTGAGACAGGAGGATCCAGGTTCTCGGCTAGCCTCAGCTAGTGAGGCCCTCCGCAATTTAGTGAGACCCTATTTCAAAATAAAGAATAAAAATTAGGGCTGGGGATGTAGCTCGGAGGTAGAATGCTCCTGGGTTCCATCCCCAGTACCAAAAGGAAAAAAAAATTTCTTGAAATTCATATAGAATCTGAAAGGACCCTAAATAGCCCAAACAATCTTGGAAAAAAACAAAAAGGCCCCAAGTTGGTTTAAATAATATGGTCTCACATTTCTTTTTTTTTTTTTTTTTTTTTTTTTTTTTGTGGTACTGGGGATGGAACTCAGAGGCATTCTACCTCTGAGGTATCCCCCCAGCCCTATTTTTTTATTCTTTATTTTGAAACCGGGTCTCACTAAGTTGCGGAGGGCCTCACTAGGTAGCTGAGGCTGGCCGTGAACCCCGGATCCTCCTGTCTCAGCCTCCCGAATGCTGGGATTACAAGCGTGCACCACCACGCCCGGCTGTGGTCTCACATTTCTAAAAATGTTAGCAAGTTGAATTTAAGAATGCATAAAAAGAAAGCCAGGTGTGGTGGCGCATGCTTGTAATCCCAGCATTTGGGAGGCTGAGACCTGGAGTTCTTTTTCAGCCTCAGCTACCTAGTGAGGCACTCCACAACTTAGTGAGACCTGGTTTCAAAATAAAGAATAAAAATTAGAGCTGGGGGTGTAGCTCAGGGGTAGAATACCCCTGGGTTTGACCCCCAGTACTGCAAACAAACAAAAAAAAAGAATGTATAAAAAGAATAATATGAAGCCGGGCGTGGTGGCGCATGTTTGTAATCCCAGCATTCGGGAGGCTGAGACCGGAGGATCCGAGTTCGCAGCCAGCCTCAGCTACCTAGTGAGGCACTCTGCAACTTAGTGAGACTCGGTTTCAAAATAAAGAATAAAAAATAGGGCTGGGGGTATAGCTCGGAGGTAGAATGCCCCTGAGTTCAATCCCCAGTACCGAAAAAAAAAAAAGAAAAGCACTAAAAAGAATAATATGAACCAGGCATGGTGGCGCATGCTTGTAATCCCAGCATTTGGGAGGCTGAGACTGGAGGATCTGGTTTTGCGGCCAGCCTCAGCTACCTAGTGAGGAACTCCACACCTTAGTGAGACCGTGTTTCAAAAATAAAGAATAAAAAATGGGGCTGGAGGTATAGCTCGGAGGTAGAATGCACCTGAGTTCAATTCCCAGTACAGCAAAAAAAAAAAAATAATAATAATAATAATATGTCCTAACCAAGAAGGTTCTATCTTAGGAATATAAGGTTGATGTAAGATTTAAAATCTATAATTATAATTCACAATATTAATAAGCAAATGTATATAATCATTTCAGAGACACAGGAAAAGCATTGGAAGGCTAACATCCATTGCTGATTAAAGATTAAGAAAAGACCTTCGCGAAGCAGGAATATATGGGAACTTCTTCAATTTAATAAAGAGCATTTATGGAAACATTGCTGGTGACACATACTTCATGATTAAATAATAAATGCTCCCCACTAAGCTTCAGGGAGACAAGGTTGTTTGATTTAATCAGCTTTATTTGACTTGTGTCAGAGGTTCATGCCCGTGCAATAAGATAAGAAGAGAGCCGGGCGTGGTGGCGCACGCTTGTAATCCCAGCATTCGGGAGGCTGAGACCGGAGGATCCGGGTTCGCGGCCAGCCTCAGCTACCTAGTGAGGCACTCCGCAACTTAGTGAGACTCGGTTTCAAAATAAAGAATAAAAAATAGGGCTGGGGGTATAGCTCGGAGGTAGAATGCCCCTGAGTTCAATCCCCAG
>PVLC010046197.1:0-11520 GCA_004027655.1 Graphiurus murinus | reverse complement strand
CTTTTACTAGTACATCCATGAAGACATAATGCTATGTGTCAGTATGTAGGTATCATAAGTGAAAAGTTACATTAAGTTCATGGTTATCTTTGGTGCTTTAGAGAGTCTCAGCTCATTTTAAAATCTGGATTTAGAAAAGATGAATGAGAATAAGAAATATAATATCAAGGGCTCATCAAGACATGTCAAAAATAGTTATTGACAGGAAGGAGGCCAGGAAGATCTTTGAGAATCTGGACATGTATAGATTGGCAGCTGTGATGACAGCTATCTTTATGCATAAAGAAAATTGTCCAAAGTAATGTCAAGACTGTTCTCAAATTCTGTTTAAAAAATGGAGAGCATTGAGTTTTTCAAAGAGATGATCCTAAACAAATAGTTAATTGCTATTGCTATTCTCAAAGGCATGATCCAGAAATAGCTATACTGTTCATCTAATGGTAACAGAATATTGAGGTGAAGGCACAGAAACTACAGCAAAATAACTTTTTTTGCTGATTATACCTACAATGGCCCCTAAACAGAATGGATCCCGTTAAAGTGACGGCATATTCCTTAGCTGAACATCTTAGGAATGGCTGATGAGGAATGCTGCTGTTTTTAACTGAGGGTGAGGAATCCAAATCCCTGGCAACAACCAAATGAAGCCAGACAAGTCAAAATTGGGTCAATAGAAGTTTGGAAGCACAGTACCACTGAGTAACACTGGCAGGAGGGTGGCTGGAAAGACTTTTAGGACTTCCAAGACTTCCAAGACTTCCTCATGGGCAATTTCAGATATTTGTTTTTATGGCACTGTATCTTACTGGCTGCCACACCTCTTCATAAAGTCTTTCTTCATATACATACTTGACATTATTATTATTTGGTGTGTGTGTGCATGCGTGTGCGTGTGCGTGTGTGTGTGTGTGTGTGTGTGTGTGTGGCTGGGGATTGAACCCAGGGGCATTCTACCTCTGAGATATACTCCCGGCACTTTGTATTTTTTATTTGGAAATATGGTCTCCCTAAGTTGCTGAGAGCCTTGCTAAGTTGCTAATGGTGGCTTTGAACTTGCAATTCTCCTGTCTCAACCTCCCAAGTACTAGGATTACAGGGACGCACCACCATGCATGACATTATAGGAGCCATTTCTGTTCCATTTAAAAAAATTATGAAAATTATCAAAGATAATCAAATGTAGATGGGGTAATAAACCACACCTACCCATTACTCAAATTAAGCCACCGTCTTGGCAGTTTTGTCAACAGCTATCTTTATGCATAAAGAAAATTGTCTAAGGTATTTTTAATTTGTGGAAACACAGGAAAGAGACTGACTTCCATATATGCAATGATTATAAGATGAACAAAGAGCTGTAAAATACAGAAAATCAAAGAGATAAAATGACCACAGACTTACAAACTCCCTGAGGAGACGGAGAAATAGAGGGATGGGCTTCAAAATTCAATAGGGTATTAAATACATCAGTCCAATCTATATATGTATCTCAAGAGTCTAGAAGGCCCTATCTGATATATAAGTTGCATAAGTAAATGAAAATCTCTATCTATATTGATGGATCATATACTAATTAAGAAAATTTTGGTATGATTTTCCTCTACTCTCATAGCTCTATAAACAGGAGGGATATATGGTTAAAGGCTTGTAAATCTAGAAACAGGTATTTTCTAGATCTATAGTAAAAAAGTTAAATGTTTTCTTTGTGTTTAGCCTGAGGCCTCTTTCCCCACCCCAAAACACACAGTAAATATTGCTGGCTTCTTTTCTGAATGAGAAAAAGTTTCTCTTGGTAGGGAAGGGGACTTTGCACAAGGGCAAAAGTGAAAGTATAACCCCTAGGCATTTAGTATTTATTTTACTTTTCACTTGGCATTCTCAAGATTATTAAGAAGAATTATGGCTGAATTCACTTTAGTTTGCAGTCTTGTTACTGGTATTTCTCTGGCAATGCCAGTAACAGATCTATAACATGCCTGGATTAGTAAGGACTGTAGATATAAGCCCCAAACTAATGGATAGCTTATGATATCTTATGATATCTTCTACATGTTGTTGACACCTCAAATCCCTGAAGTCAATAAAGGAAGTAGATCCATGCTGCTGTGGTATGAATGTGTCTCCTCCAAAATTCAGCAATTGTCAATGTGAGAATATGAAGAAAGAGGTCTTTAACAGGTTATTAGGTCATGAGGGCTTCTCCTCTCATGAAGGGGGTTAAGGCCCTTAAGAAAGAGGCTTACTGCTGTGGTTGGCTCTTTTGCCCTTCTGCCACGTGAGGACATGGCATTCACTTCTAGGAAGGAACAAACATTCTACAGCTTTGATCTTGGGCTTTTTAGCCTCTATACCTATGAGAAAATAAACTTATTTTCTTTATAAGTTACCTAGTTTGAGGTATCCCGCTATAGCAGCACAAATCTACTATGATTTATATCTTTGTAGGAAATAGATTAGTTGGATGTCAATTCCTGCTTTTTCTATCTTATTATCTTAGTATGCTATCTTTATGGTTTAGTTTTTGACAATAAGTTCTATTCTTTTTTTATATAATAATTGGTGCATTGTAAACATACATCTTTGTTTTGTTTGTTTGTTTTTGTGGGACCTGGGGAGGGGGCATTCTACCTCTGAGCTACAGCCCCAGACTTATTTTTTTATTCTTTATTTTGAAACAGGGTCTCACTAAGTTGTGGAGGGCCTCACTAAGCAGCTGAGGCTGGCTGTGAACCAGGATCCTCCAGTCTCAGCCTCCCAAATGCTGAGATTACAAGCATGCACCACCATGCCAGATGACAATGAGTTCTATTCTGTATATACAATTTTAAATATAAAAAATAAGAATTGGATGGATTATTAAAGACCAAGTATAAGGACCACCTTTATTTTTCCTCCTTATTTTTCACTTTTCAGCTATTTTCACAATCTGGAAAACTTCTGGGTAAAGACTTTTCTGAATTTATTGATCTTAAGCTGTACTTAATGTAAAAGATGGAATTTACAGTCCCCAAATTTTAAACCTCAGGCATTGATTCATAAGTTCTCAGCCTCAACCTATATATACCATACACACTTCCAGTGGTCCCTTTTGCTTGTAAGAGTTAAACAGTTGTCAGAGACAAAGAAGGAGAATAGAATGAACTCTGTTTTTATTATTCCAGTCAACTGTGGAAACTCCCTTGTCCTGGTTAGCAAGAAGCCCTTTATTTAAAATTTTCTAAGAATCCCAGAAGCAAATTCTGTCTTAATGGGTCATGCTTGCCTCAGATTACCTTGTTGAAATGATTAGTGTGCAATGTCCTTACTTCTATTAACCTTTTGTGACCACCACACAGTATTGTACTCAAGAAGAGGTTACTTACTGTTACACTGATGCCACTCTCGGATGTCTCCTCCTGAGTATCATGACCAGCCTGGCCACCCCATATCTGTGTGCATACCTCATACTAGATGGTACAGCTCTTTAACCATCTTGTGGACACTCTTGCCCAGGCTGCGGTAGCTCTTAAAGTCATGTTCAGAAGAGCAGGTGCAAGCTTGTGTTCTTTGGGTTACATCTCTTTGGTTTATACCCTCAACTAGGATTGCTAATCACATTCCTGTCCCCTTGATCCTGGGTCAGGAGGAGCTTTACTCCTTAGCCACTACTCAATGAAAACTAGACTTTCCCAGGAGAATTCAAACTCTGTCGAGCCCAGCTATCAATGTGAAGTTCTCTTTCCCAAAAGAGGACCTTTGCATCAGTAGTTCTCCTAACTGAGCATTATCCCATCCATCAGAATTTCTAATAAGCTTTAATTGTAGAAGAGTAGGTTTGGAGGTCTTACTCCATTTATTATTGGCAAACTCCTTTCATAGGAATCAGCTCTTTCTTCTCAGGCATATAAAGAAGTGCAACCTTTTCAAGGAAATAAAAGGGAAAAAATCCTCTGGCAAGGTGTACCTGCTTATCATTAATTTATACAACTGAGATGGACTATGTTAGCAATTCCTTCCTTAGCAAGAAGGTATTCCAAGGTGACTTGTGTTCATTAGGAGAAAACTGGCATGCAACCCTTCATCAGATTCCTTTGGTAAGATAGTTTACAAATTTCACTTAGCCAGGTACTATTCTCCAATAGCAATAAAATGAATAATATTTTTCAATGAGAACCTTCAGAATGGCAAGTATTTTACACAACTTTTTTTTTTTTTTGCAGTACTGGGGATTGAACTCAGGGGCATTCTACCTCCGAGCTATACACCCAGCCCTATATTTTTATTCTTTATTTTGAAACCGAGTCTCACTGAGTTGTGGAGTGCCTCACTAGGTAGCTGAGGCTGGCCGCGAACCCAGATCCTCGAGTCTCAGCCTCCCAAATGCCAGGATTACAAGCATGCGCCACCACGTCCGGCTTTACAGAACTTTTTTAATCTTTAAAATAATTGTAGAATAAGTATTATTAATTCTACCTTTAACATTCTAAATGTTAAGAAAAAACAAAGTTCAGAGAGGTTAAGCCACTTATTCAGAATGATGCAGCTAGGACTTGAACCAAAGTTGGTCTGACTCGGAAGCCAGTGTGCTCTTTGTTTCCACTATATCACAATAAATGGGAAAGTTGTACTGGGAAAAACATGCAGCTGATAATAGGCAATAGATGAGCAATTCTATAAGCTAGACATAACTGGATTCAAATTAATTAACTTATTGAGCCATTCTGAAAGCATTGAGGATGGAGAGATAAGGAAGCCAGTCCTTTCTTTCAAGGAGCTGTATCTAGTTGGGGAGAGCTGTCACGGAGAGGGAGGGGTCACCTGTGAACAGGAGTAGGGGCGACTAGCCTGGGAACACCACATCCAAAGTATTAATCCAGTCTTACGGTGTTTTTATGTTCTCATTGGAGAGGTGCCTGAAAACATGAGTCTTGTAGTTAGCCATCTGCTTTCATCTTGCTCTTTCCTGCGGTCTACTTTACTTCTCCAGTTTAAGAAATTGCTTGCCACTGTTATAATGAAATTAGATTGATTTCTGAGTGCTCTGTAACATTTCTGGCAATACCGTTACCTCCCATCACTAAAGGGTGTATTTGCTTTACAGGACAAGTTATAAGGACATGATTTTCGGGAGAAGGAAAGGGAAAGGAGAGAGTGAAGGAAAGGGACCAGAAAATGACTCACCTATCTATCTTCCCTTGAAAGATCAGATTAAAATCCCTGGAGAAAAGGGACAGATTTGAGTATGTGTATAGGGGTAGATTTGAGTGTGAGGGTGTCTGTGATTCATACTAATTACAGTAAGAAATGCTACAGGTTGTGTCTTGAAATAATAATGCATGTTACTTACTATAAAATGTATGTTTATAACCTCTTCAGTTTCTAGTTTCAGAACTTTAGCACTTCATACATAAAATGCTGCATTATCTACTGCATTTCATACTATCTCTGATAGTAGAAAACCCATCTCTAATGATGCTTTTCAGTCTAAATATTGTCACTGGAATGTTTTCAAATCTACTATAAATAATATTCAACTAATAATATGAAATGAAACCAATTTAGTAGGAAGGCCACATGTACTCTAAAATCAGAGAATAAGTTGTTTTTCCCCCATCTTTCCAGGTCTCCCTTGGCACATGGCAGGAGGACTGCAAGTGAGATGTATCTGTTTTGGAGCTTGCTGTCTCTCTTCATGACTCTTTTTTTATCTAGCGTGCTGGCCCTAGCATTTATTTCTTCTGTTTCTTTGTTAATAGTATGTCTTTCCACATTCACTCTAAGAAGTCCAGTCTTTGCCATCTGCCAGCAAAAGCTTGCCTGCTGGAAGAGTATGCCAGGATTCTCTGCCTGGCACCATGTGTCACGGAGCTATCTTGCTGCTGAGTTGTTTTCATATTGAACGCAGATTGTTGCCACTTTACCTTCTACCCCCCACCCCCAATGTCTTTGTATAGTTGAAAGGAGGTGTGTTGGACTTGGCTGCACCACCTGTAAGAGGGCTCTCATTCTAAGACTTAGATGGAAAATGACTTTAAAGAAAACAGAAGGCTCCTTAGTGGGTCTATAAATGCTGTCTCTGTG
The DNA here is from genome assembly GCA_004027655.1 of Graphiurus murinus. Lineage (NCBI taxonomy): Eukaryota > Metazoa > Chordata > Mammalia > Rodentia > Gliridae > Graphiurus > Graphiurus murinus. Next base: position 5,460 of record PVLC010046197.1, on the reverse strand, counting down.
GTTTGTTCTGGACAATAAGTTGTCTTTTGTATACATTATTTCAAGTATAGAAAAGTAAGGCTCATGATAACAATTTTTGAGATGAACACATATGCCAGGAATGAAGAAACACTAACCTTGTAACCCATGACCTCGGATTCGTTGGCCAATGGTCTGACGGGCTCCCAGCCCAGAGACACCTGCGAGCCTTGCTGTTCCCATCTGAGGTTGCCTGGTGCTTCACTGGGGGCTGCAAAATAAACAGTGAAAAGTGAACAGACAGGATTCCCAAATACCTTCCTTCATTTAAATCCTTCGGAGGATTTCTGTCTTTTCATGTGTTAGGCAGTTGGCTGGCACCATCGGCTTCCTTCCAAATTGGAGTCAGATAAGGAGGGTTTTGCTCAGGAGTGTCATTTTAATAGCTACTCTACTGAGCTTTTGAACTTGAATCCTTTTATCTCCCTTCTGTGTCAAAATCGCTTAGCCTTGTTTCACAGGAAGATAACCTTTATCTACCGCGAGAATGCAAAGTGTTCTGAGATGGTTTTGGAATTCAGATGGAGGCATCGAAGCGAGACTATGAATCAAAACGCCCTGTTGACTCTGCTTATTATGTACCTCACACAGCTTTTCGGAAATGTGAAAAGATGTTTCCCTTTTGTCTGAAACAAACAAAAAGGCCAGGTAACTTACGGGATTTCTTGGTGGCTGCACTGACTTCGCTGCTCGGTGGCCCGTATCCGGCTCCGTTGTAAGCCCTCACTGTGAAGTGATACAAGGTATTTCCTTCCAATCCGGTCAGGATGACGAAGGACTCGTTCCCTCTGGTTTTGACTGTTTCTGCTGAATCTTCTTGTTCCATGTCTTTCCAATAACCAACCTGTCAACAAATTGTCACATGACAAATTCATTTTTGTTTCCACTGGGATTGTGACTGCTTGATGACCTTTTATTCTGGATGTCCCTGGACGCTGCCCCTGGGAAGAGATTGCCCTGGGATGACAAAACCAATCACGCTGACTAAAGAGGCCAAAAAATTGCATCCCTGGTCATTGCTCGATTTATGTCTGTGTGAATTGTAGTATAGGTAGTACTCAGCAAAGCAAGAGAAGGCACTGCCTCGTATTCTGGTGGTGTGGAAGAACCCCGGATGCATTCTGATATTAAGAAAGAATCATCCCAAGAAATTGAAGATGTGCTTTTTCTTTCATAGATCATCAGAACTATTTGTCAAAACCAGGAAACTTTGAGTTAGCTGATAAAGAAGCTGGAACCGTATTTCTTCCTGGGCTTCACATAAAGATGGATCATACAAGCTGTGTCAGTTCATTGGAAAGAAAGTCACAGGACACACATGATACCTTGGAGTAGATTAAATGCAGAGAAATAAGATGGCATGGTGGTACACACACATAATCCCAGTACTTGGGAGGCTAAGACAGAAGGATCACAGGTTCGAAACCAGGCTTAGCAACTTAGCAAGATTCTAAGCAACCTAGAAAGACCCTGTTTCAAAAAAAAAAAAAAAAAAAAAGTACTGCAGTGTAGCATAGAGGTAGAATACTCTCTCTCTCTCTCTCTCTCTCTCTCTCTCTCTCTCTCTATATATATATATATATATATATATATATATATATATAATATATCATATTAGGCTATGAGAGAGAGGTAGAAAGAAACATCTTTCTATTGAAACTCAGTTTGTGCACAGAGATGGTCTTTCCTAGTTCTGGCCCATCATAACACACTTGATCCCTTTATGAGACTGAGTAACAATCCCTGTGAAGCCTGCTCAGACACCAGAATTTAACCTTGTATCAGTTCATTACTGCCCCACATACTTAAATTACAGTGGTGCAAGTAGTGGATGACAGCACCCATTTCATCTTCCTTTAAAGTAGTGCCCTGTCTACTGTGGAGTCTGGAAGGTCAAACACAACATTTCCTGGCTCTCTCTTAGCTAAATTTTCTGGTATAGGACATGGGCAGTGAGGAGTTTGGAATTTGGAGATATTCTTTTTTAAAATACTTTTATTAGTGTATTATAATTGTGTAGTCTCACATCATATTGTAGTTCAGAGTGACAGTGACATACATGCACATAGCAGATGGTGAGCTCCCCCCCGACTCTCCCACTTCCCCATACATGATTTTGAAATTGGCATTAATATTCTTACATGTGAGCATTATGTCAATGCAAGTGTTAACCTTCATTAATTCTCTCCCCCTTCTCCCCTAGACTACCTCTCTCACTCTACTGAGGTCTCTCCTCCATTGTCTAAAGTCCCTCTGGTATCCTAATTACTCCCTAGCTTCCATATATGAGAGAAAATATATGACACTTCACTTTCTGTGACTGGCTAATTTCACTTAGCCTAATGTTCTCCAGGTCCATCCATTTTCCTGCAAATGACATAATTTTAATTCTTCTTTATGGCTGAGTAGAATTCCATTGTGTGTATATCCCATAATTTTGTAATCCATTCATCTGTTGATGGACACCGTGGCTGTTTCCATCATTTCACTTTTGTGAACTGTGCTGCTATAAACATGGATATGCATGTATTTCTGTAATATTCTGATTTCAGTCCCTTTGGAAGGATATCCAGGAGGAGTATAGCTGGATCATATGGTAGATGCATTCCCAGTTTTCTGAGGAATCTCCACACTGACTGGAATTTGGAGATATTCTGGAGCATATCCAAGATTGCCACTTCTATTAGTGCTCATAGGAAGTCATCATAAACTCAGATATGGAGAATGAAAGTGACATTTTAAAGGCGCCCAATGAGCCTAGGTTTTGGTTCAAGTCAAAGGGAGTGAAAAATGGGGAGAGGAGGAGGAAGTTACAAATTGCAATTGTAACTTTATGAAATGAAGATTGTACTTGTGAGCCATTTTATCTTTGTATTATATATATATTATATACTATGTATATACAAAATACAATATAATACAATACTGTATTATATATATATATATACATATATATATATATAATTGTATTTCACTATATGTAGTGAAATGACTTAAGCCTCTTCCTTTTTTCTTTGGCAGTACTGGGGATTGAACTCAGAGGCATTCTACCTCCGAGGTATACCCCTAGCCCTATTTTTTATTCTTTATTTTGAAACAGGGTCTCACTAAGTTGTGGAATGCCTCACTAGGTAGCTGAGGCTGGCCGTGAACCCGGATCCTCTAGTCTCAGCCTCCCAAATGCTGGGATTACAATCATGCACCACCACACCCGGTTAAGCCTCTTCCTTTCTTCTGATGCCTTGTACAGGGTGTGCTATTGGTAGGTTCTTTTCTAATATAGTTCATTAGAGGAGGAACAAGCTTTTGCCCTGAGTGGAGAAATTGTCTTATGGGACTTTGGTTTTCCCTTTTGGGGAGAGAGTGATTACATTTTAATCTATAAAAGAGATATTTGTCAGTATGGGAAATCACCATTACTAATTGATGCTTTGAGAAGTTGTTGAATGGAGAAAGGGTGTGTACAGATGTTGAGTAACTTAGGGGATAGTGTATGTTAGTGCGCAATATTTGTCACACCCTGTATCTAGTTGGCCTCTCGATAATGATAGAGATGAAAAACTAAAATTCTTATTTCTAAGCCTCCTTTGAGTTCTGGATGTGTTTTAGGTTCAGCCAGTCAGATGCAAGTACATAAGAGTTGAAAGTAGAGTTGAGATGAAGGGGAACTTTTGCCATTTCTGCTGGAAAACCCAGTAATAGAGGCATTTTTCATCATTCTGTTTTGTAAAAGCATTAATACATGTCTCCTTGCCTAGCCACTGGCTTTATGGGAGTCAAGAAGCAGGGTGAGCCAATCATGGTGGTGCATTCCTGAATCCCAGTACTTGGAAAGCTGAGACAGGAGAACCACAGGTTTGAGGTTAGCCTCAACAGTTTAGGAAGACTCTCATTAACCTAGTGAGACCCTATTAAAAAAAATAAAAAAATCACACACACACACACACATACACACACACACATACACACACACACACACACACACACACATACACACACACACACATGCACCCAGGAAACAGGGCTTAACATAGCCATTTTGCTGGTGCAAATCACAGTAGATAAGGTGGATTCTGGAACTGGCAGTAGAGTCCCTGGAGATGGGGATGGTTTCCTCAACATGGCATTACCCTAATATGGTGGCTTCCTAGGGAGGCTTCTTGCTTTGGGAAGACATCAGCCTCATCCTTTGTGGCCTGTTTCTATTATTTAACTTTGAGAGTCATTTTGAAAGATTACCCTGCACTCTGTTCACTTTACTCTCCTAATAAGTTTATGAACCATTTAATACCTTCTTGTTTAAACTAGTTGCAATAATTCAGTTCATCACCACTAAACACTGTCTGATATACCTATATAGATCTCTAGTTTATATATGAAAGAAGACTAATAAAATTATCAAATCCTATTTCTTAGCCTAGTCTCCGCACTGAATTGAACAAACATACAGCTGAGAGATCAAACTTCAACTTCAGAAAGCTTTTTTTTTTTGAAGCTAGAAGCTTCTAACATTGTCTTTTATATGCTATTTGGCCTATTATTCACAATTCCAAAATATAGCTTATCTCGCTTGGTTTCTGAACATATTTTTAATTGAAAAAAAAAATCTAAGCTATTTTCAAGCTGCAAAATTGGCTGAGAACTTATTGCATGAAAAAAATGCATATCTTTTTTTTTTTCTAGTAATAGATCTGGTTTCTTGTTTTCTGTTACAATGTTTTTTAACCAATTACATTATATTTATTTATTTATTTATTTATTTATTTATTTATTTATTTATTTATTTATTTATTTATTGTGGTACTGGGGGTTGAATTCAGTAGCATTCTACCTTTGAGCTATACCCCCAGCACTATTTTTTATTCTTTATTTTGAAACAGGGTCTCACTAACTTGTGGAGTGCCTCACTAGGTAGCTGAGGCTGGCCGCAAACTCCGGTCTCAGCCTCCCAAATGCTGGGATTATAAGCGTGCACCACCACGCCTGGCTCAGTTGCGCTATTTTAATTGTAATTAAATATATATTCTGAGGGAGCTGAATTTGATTAAATTTTTGAAAATTACAGATTTCGATGCAGATAGAGATTTCAATACAAGTTCTGGACTTCTAAATATTGAATGTCTAATATTCTTTTTAACCAGCGCAAAATTAATCTTCCCAAGCAAAATACAAACTTTTTACAAAACTGTGAGGAAAGAAATTTTATCTGTACTTTCTGAAACCAGAGGTTTTGATTACCCAGAAGGAGAATTAAAAATCTATTAATGATTCCTCTTTCTAATATATATAATATTAAAAATAAAAATAATGAAAGAGTTCTTAATTCACAGTGAAGTTATAATTATTTTCCTTTTTCTTGTGTGAGAGAGTTAAAAAATGGAGTTTAGTGTATTTCTTCTTTAGTGATTCTCAAGTTGAAATTGAGGTTACAAAATATTAAGA
>PVLC010046195.1:0-11518 GCA_004027655.1 Graphiurus murinus | reverse complement strand
CTTCCTAGACACATACAACCTCCCTAAATTGAGTCAAGAAGATATAGAAAACTTAAACCGACCAATAACAATCAAAGAAATAGAAACAGCAATAAAGAGTTTACCATCAAACAAAAGCCCAGGACCAGATGGTTTTCCAAGTGAATTTTATAAAACATTTTTAGAAGAGCTAATCCCAATACTCCTCAAGCTATTCCGTAAAATAGAAAGAAACGGGACCCTTCCAAGCACATTCTATGAAGCCAACGTCACACTAATACCAAAACCAAATAAAGACAGCTCAAGAAAAGAAAACTATAGGCCTATATCATTGATGAATTTAGATGCAAAACTGCTAAACAAGATACTAGCAATGCGCATTCAAAACCACATCAAGAAAATTATACACCATGACCAAGTCGGGTTCATCCCAGGGATGCAAGGCTGGCTCAACATTCGAAAAACAATACACGTAATTCACCACATAAACAGACTCAAAGGCAAAAATCACATGATCATCTCAATTGACGCTGAAAATGCATTTGACAAGATCCAACACCTATTCATCTTTCACTTTCATGTTGCATTCTTTCCTAATTTGGGAGTGCTCCTTAGTTTGGCTTAGTAATATTAAATAATTGCAAAATAACACATTCATTTAGGAACTTGTCATAAGTTTCGTTTCTGACAACATTTTTGGCTGTGGGGTGTGTGTGTGTGTGTATGTGTGTGTGTGTGTGTGTGTGTGTGTATGTGTGTGTGTGTGTGTGTGTGTGTGTGTGTGTGTGTGTGTTTTACTGGGGATCAGGGGTATTCTCCCTCTGAGCAATACCTCCAGCCCTATTTTATTCTTTATTTTGAAACAGGGTCTCACTAAGTAACTGAGGTTGGTTGGGAACCTGCGATCCTCCTGTCTCAGCCTCCCAAGTACAGGAATCACAAGTGTGTGCCACCATGCCCAACTACATTTTTGGCTTTAAATGGTTGGCATTCTTTGTTGGCAAGAGCAAATGCAGTGTCCTGTTGGTTTGCAGATAAGCATCAACTGACAGGGCTGCTTTGGGGGTTTTAAAAATCTGATGTAGGAGCCGGGCGCGGTGGCGCACGCTTGTAATCCCAGCATTCGGGAGGCTGAGACCAGAGGATCCTGGTTCGAGGCCAGCCTCAGCTACCTAGTGAGGCACTCCGCAACTTAGTGAGACTCAGTTTCAAAATAAAGAATAAAAAATAGGGCTGGGGGTATAGCTCGGAGGTCGAATGCCCCTGAGTTCAATCCCCAGTACCGCAAAAAAAAAAAAAAAAACAAACAAACAAACAAAAAAAATCTGATGTAGGAGAGTGATGATCATGATAGGATTCTATTGTTTTTTGTGAAATATGTTCACTATAATGTAGAGTTGAAGGTTGTGTGCCATGAGTATTTCCTTACATGTAAGAAAATTAGAAAATGTCCACACCTCTGACAAGTTCTCACAGTTGCTTTTCTTTCATTTTTATTATTATTGTTGTTATTATTTTGGTACTGGAATACCAAAGGGCAACCCTGGGATACTCTACCTCTGAGCTGTATCTCCAACTCTATTTTATTTTTTTAAGACAGGGTCTTGATAAGTGGGTGAGGGCCTCACTAAATCGTTGAGTCTGGCCTTGAACCTGCCATCCTCCTGTCTCATCCTCCCAAGTACTTTGTTTATAGGATGCACCACCACACCCTGCTCGGTTTTCTTTTATTACATAGGAAAACATTTTGGCTTAGACTTATCTGCTTCACATTTTTCTTTTTCATAGCAGAACTAAGTGAAGCAGTCACAGTGTCATGATGAAGAGTACAGCGTCCAAAACCAAACGCACTAGCTGTGTGACTATGGGCAAGCCACTTGCCATCTCTGTGCCTTGGTTGCAGTATCTGAATAATACAGCTAGCAGTCCAACTGTTGGCCACCCTTGTTTTGTTTTAAGGAGTGAGCAGCCCTTATTTTCTGAGCAGGCAAGTCTTAGTCATTGGCTCTTCCCTGTTGCTTTCAGGTGGTGTCCCTTTTAAAAGGGAGATCATCTTTCCATTCTTTCCCATCTAAGGCATTAAGATAAGAGTGGCTCTTTGAGGCTGGTGCTGGGAGTGATCATTTTGAATTGACAATTTTGCAAATGCATGACTGTTGTACCTGCAGAATTGGTGCCCTACCAAAAAGCCTGATTCTACACTAAGGAGAGCATTTGGCTTATTACTAATAAGAGAGGTACTTGTTACCAGGGGTGGGGTGTGTGTGTGTGTGTTGCTAGGGATAAAATTCAGGGCTCTGTGCATGCTAAGCAAGTGCTCTATCACTGAACTTCACCCACCCCAGCCCGTTATTGTGGTTTTTATTAGTGTAATGGTAACAAAGACTTTGTACTCCAATATGATTGACTGCATACTTGTGCACATTATGATACTTCTGTCTAGAGATGAGGGCACTGTGGCTAGGGATTTGACTGGTGGCAAGCTGCTGGCACACTGTGATTTATGTGACCACACTAAGTACAGTCTTTCTGTCTCCTTTCCAATCTTATCCTCCTCCTGAGTTTTGCGTTGATCAGTGGTATACTAAACTTAAGGGGTTTGTTTTGCATTGTTACTTCTGATTTTTCTTTTCTGATTGTATCATCAGAAGAGGTTTTTTTGTTTTGTTTTGTTTTGTTTTTGCAATATTGGGGATTGAGCCCAGGGGCATTCTACTTCTGAGCTACATCTACAGCCCTCTTTTTTATTCTTTATTTTGAAACAGGATCTCACTAAGTTGCAGAGAGCCTCACTAGGTAGCTGAGGCTGGCCGCGAACCCAGATCCTCCCGGTCTCAACTTCCCAAGTACTGGGATTACAAGCGTGCACCACCACGCCCGTCTTGAAGAAGTTTTTTTTAAAATTATGGTATATACACACAATGGAATTCTACTCAGTCATAAAGAAGAATGAAATTTTGTCATTTTTCAGGAAAATGGATGGAACTAGAGAATATTAAGCTAAGATTAGTCAGTCATAAAAAAATGAAAGGTCAGATGGAAGCTGGGAAGAAATTGGGATACAGGAGAAAGTCTAGATAGAGGAGGGGAAACTTTAGTGGAGTGATGGAGAGAGCCTAAGGGAGGGAGACAAACTCAAAGGAAACACTTCAATGAACATGATGCACTACACGAAATTATCAACGGCAATCTCATTGCCAAGCACAGCGAGGGGGAAGGAGTGGCGTGGGTGCCAGGATGCGCCTTACCATGTGCTGTGTGTGTGTATGTCTCTATCATTCTGAACTTCATCATGATGTATGTTTATAATGCACCAATCAAAAAAGGAAAATAAGAGGTTTTGTTAGGAAGAAAGGCATAAAACAGAATCAAGTGGGGACCGTATTATATCTTCTAAATAAAGGCAACTTTGCAATGACAGCTTTTTACTGCTTGGTCACTCCCCCCCTTTCCCTCGGCCCCCAACCTATAGTTTAATTTCTAGTGTCTCGACTTAATAGTTTGAATTTAAACACAAGATGTAGAAACAAAATCATCTAGAACTGATTTTTTCCCACACTAAACATTTTGTTCTGATCCCTGGTTCCAGGAGGCTGCTTCCTCCAACCACACCTCCAGATGAGAATCCCTTGCTTAGCTGATAATTCAACTGCTCCCATTGCTTTGTTTAACAGCCATGCATACTGGATCCACTTAGGTTGAGAAGTGAAGAGCTAGTGGGAACCACAGATTCCTGCTGGTGGACCCTCCTCATAGTCTCTCTTGCTCTACCCAAATGGTGTCTTGCTGAAGCCCATTGTTTTCTCTTCTTACAGCCTGGGCCATTCTGATATGCATCTGCTTTGTATTCAAATAGAATGATAGAGCAGATGTTAGCTGGGGGTCATGGTGCACACCTGTAATCCCAGTACTTGGGGTGGCTAAAACAGGAGAATTGTAAGTTCCAGGCCAGCCTCAGCAGTACAGAAAGACTCTGCAACCTAGCAAGACCCTGTTCAAACAAAAAATGAGCAAGATAAGGCATCCCCCCCCCCCCGCCCCCGCCATGTGTAGACAGACATGAGTCCATGGAAGAGCATACGCTATGGGAGAGTTTGATGTATTTTAGCAGTTTATTTCCAAAGAACTGAAAGTTTAGTTCAGAGGTAGAATGCCCCTGGATTCAATCTCCAGTATCATCTTCATAGTAAGAATAAAGCAGATGTAAATCAAGCCATTTATACGCTCATATGTCCATGTGCATGACCTTCTTTGCTACATTCACAACCGGGAGCCAGCTGTCCTTAGTTAAGGTGCTGAGCTCTCCCTTCTTTGGAGAGCTCAAGGCCATGGGCAGAGGGAGGGTCTATCATTGGTATCAGGAGGCACAAGTCTGCAGAGCAACATGAAGATACAGAATTGGAAGAAACTCTGAATCCTACAGCTCAGGAGATAAAACCCAGACGTTCTCCCCAGCCTCTACCTTTTCTCCCAACTCCTCACCCTGTGACTGGACTTTTATCTTTCAATCCAGCAGTAAGAGATGAGAGAAGAATGGTAGAGGGAGGATGAGGGAATGAGGGGATGCTAAACTGATTTGCCAATCAGAAAGTTTTAGCTCAAAACAGTGTTCTAATTAGGAGTAAGATAAGGCATTTCCCCCCACCCCCACCCTCCATGGTGAGTGCAGACAGACAGAAGAGCAGACCCTGTGGGAGAGTTTGATGTATTTTAGCAGTAAAGTAGGGTTTCGATTATGATCTCTGTGACACCCGCAGTCCCTCCTGTTCTGACTCCTCTAAACTGAACTATGTTGTCATCGTGTAGCTGTTACAGTGATTTCCAAAAGGACTCTGCCAGGTCTTAATTCACCAAAACTTTTACTGACTTTCTCCAAAAGTTCACTAGTGCAAAGAGAGAGTGCCCATACTGAAGTAAAGGCTCGAATTCTGCCAATTTCTTCTCTCCTCTAGATGTCAGTTGTAAAGTCATGATTATACCAGATGATAAGCCTGAAGCACTGCATGCTTTCCCTGGCGGCAGTGGCAGGGAGGCAGCAGCACCTACAGCAGCCTGTGTCATGCTGAAAGATCCCTCTGCCCTCACTAGGAGCTAGAGCACCATCCCCAGAACTAATCAGGTAGCACAAATACCAATGGAGGTTAAGTACTCTCAACAGGGCCAGGATAAATGATAGAGACTTGGCAATTAACAAGGATTTTAAAACATTAATCTATCAGACTTTCTGGAAAAGATTTGTTTGTGCGTTGAGAATTGAGCACAGGTTTTAATGAGCAGCAGACAGCACTGTCTGCCTAACCTACGTCCCCTGGTGCATGTCAAATTCACTGACAAGATGGGCTCAGTCTGGGCTTGCTTACATGTGGTGGCAGGTTGCGATATAAATTTGGCTTTGTTTGTTTTTTGTTTATATTTGTGGTATGGCATTTGAACCCATGGGCATCCCACCTGTAAGCTACACTCCCACCAACCCTATTTCATTTTATTTTGAAACAGGGTCATGCTATATTATCCCTCACTGGCCTCTAAACTGCAATCCTCCAATCTCAGCCTCCCAGTTACTGTGATTACAGGTGTGCACCATTGTACCTGGCTTGGATATAAATTTGTTAAAAAAATTTCCTTTTCATTGTTTATAAAGAAAAAGGTGAAGGAAAAGAGTAATATAAAAAACATGAAAAGATTAATTCTTAACCTCCATGAAGAAGTAGTTTTCAGGTGCTTTCTAAAATGTTTATATCCAAATTGTTGAGAAGCTAGATATAAATCTGTTAATGTGTTAAAATCAAACTTTTTAGGATATGTAACATTCAACTTTAATTATTTATTAATTTTTAAAAATTTGGGCTGGGTGTGATAGCACAAGCTTGTAATCCCAGTACTTGGGAGGCTGAGATAGGAGGATCACAGGTTTATGGCCAACCTCAGGTATTTAGTGAGACCCTCTGGAACTTAGTAAGATCCTGTTTCAAAATAAAGAACAAAGAATAGGTATAGGGGTGTAACTGGGTGGTAGAATATCCCTGGGTTCAATCCCCAGTGCCACCAAAAAAAAAAAAAAAAAAAAAATTGGGAGGTTCTAGAGAACACAGGCCACCTTTTAAACACCCAGTTTGCACAACTATATTTCTCCTTCAGATAAATTCAACCAAATTGCTTTAAAAAATCAAATCTGTAATAAATTCATAAGGAGTTGTCATTCAGTAATTAATCCAAATGAGTAGTAAAACCTAGTATTAAATTTAGACTTTTTATCGTGACGTGAGTAGCTTTGAATCTCATAAACCAAATTAGTGATGGTTATCTCCTGCCAAGGAGTTTATAAAACCAAAGCAGATATAAATGAGAAAAATAAAATACAAACTCAGATTTTAACAAAGAAAAAAAAGTCTGATATCACTAATAGCTAGTCCCCCCCCCCCCCCCCCCGCCAACCCACCTCTCTCTTATTCTGCAGTGCTACAGATATAAGCTCAGGACCTTGTGCATGCTAAGCATGGACTTTCCCATGTAGTCTCATCCCTAGCCCATAAGTCAAGTAACAATAACAAGTGAAACAACAATAACAAGTGAAACAAACAAAAACAAAGAGTTCCCTGTTTAAGTGAACTGTAAATTCTGGGTTTTTTGTTTGTTTGTTTGTTTGTTTTTTATGGTACTGGGGATATTTTATTTTTATTTTGGAACAGGGTCTTGCTAAGCTAATGAGAGTCTCAATATTTGCTGAGGCTGTCCTAAAACTTGCAATCCACATGTCTCAGCCTCCTAAGTACTGGTATTACAAGTGTGTACCACCACACCCAGCTATCCCCAACCCTTTTTATCTTTTATTTTGAAACAGGATCTTGCTGGGTTGCTGAGAGTCTCTCTAAGTTGCTGAGACTGGCCTCAAACCTGTGATCTCTCAGTCTCCCAAGTATTGGGATTACAGGCATGTGCCACCACACCCAGCTTGTAAATTCCTGAGAACAAGAACTTTGATTTAATTATGGGACATCCATTAACACCCTGGAAAGTAGTGTGTTACTCAGGAAGTTGTCATAGAATGTTTCTCAAATGGGGATGGAGGGGAGAAATCAAGTGGGCTTTGAGAATGGTCTCACATTTGAAGTGATAATAATTTCTGGTGTGAATTTGGTGCCAACAGTGTCACAGTGTTTAATATCAATTTCATTTCTCTGGCTGTTATGAACTTGAATTACATTCAGAGGAGAAGAAACACATGAAGCGGATTCTACCTTTATACACAGTAGAGCCTGAAGGGGAGTGGGTAATAGTATATTTTAAAGCTGCCTCAGCATATAAATCTGGAATTACAAAGTAAATAAATATGAAAGTTTTCCTCCTTTACCCCGAATTACTTCCTTTATTTACCCTCACGTTCCTTTAAATACTGAGCATCTTTAGTAAATCTAAAATCAGATTCTATATAAACCACTCTTTCACACATAGCCTTTCAGTAGCACATTGCCTGAATAATGCAAGGTGCAGGTCTGGATTCACTTCTCTGAGTCTTTCCTAAAGCTCAAAGTGCTGTGAAGAAAACATGGACACACTATTCTCCAACAAAATAGAAAACTATACTCCAACAAAATGGAAAATCTGGAAGAAATTGACAATTTTTTAGATACATACAACCCTCCTAAATTGAATCAAGAAGATATAGAAAACTTATATCAACCAATAAAAATCAAAGAAATAGAAACAGCAATAAAAAGTTTACCATCAAACAAAAGCCCAGGACCAGATGGTTTTCCAAGTGAATTTTATAAAACATTTATGGAAGATCTAATCCCAATACTCCTCAGACTATTCCATGAAAGAGAAAGAAACGGGACCCTCCCAAACACTTTCTATGAAGCCAACATCACATTAATACCAAAGCCAAATAAAGAGCCGGGCATGGTGGCGCACGCTTGTAATCCCAGCATTTGGGAGGCTGAGACCGGAGGATCTGGGTTCGAGGCCAGCTTCAGCTACCTAGTGAGGCACTCCACAACTTAGTGAGACCAGGTTTCAAAATAAAGAATAAAAAATAGGGCTGGGGGTATAGCTCGGAGGTAGAATGCCCCTGAGTTCAATCCCTAGTACCGCAAAAAAAAAAAAAAAAAAGCCAAATAAAGACAACTCAAGAAAAGTTGATGAACTTAGATGCAAAAATGTAGAGAAAAATGGGACAGTGTTTTCATCTCTCTGCAACTGTATACATAAGTACTTAAGTTTTGAAAAAATACTATATGTTTTAGCCAGCTTTTCCATTGCTGTGACCAAAATGCCTGACACACAAAAAGCATAGAGGAGTTCAGGATTATTTGGCTCACAGTTTCAGAGTCAGTCCGTAGTTGGCTGTCTCCAAGGCAGATATCATGGCAGCACAGTGTGGCAGAAAAAAAGAGAGAAAAGCTGAGCTTGACTCAGTGGTGGCTGGCAGCAGAAAGACAGGAAGTGACCAGTGACCTACCTCCTCTAGTCATGCTCACTTGCTAAGTTCATTCAGACTATCAGTCTTTCAGTGGGTTTATCCAGCGATGAGATTCGAGCCCTGATTCAGTTATTACACCTGAATATTGTTGCCCTGGGGACATGCTTTCTACTTATGAGTCTTTGGGGGGCATTCCATACCCTAGCCGTAACACTATACCTGCACACAAAGATAAAGTATAAGTGAAGTCATCAGCACAAGAGATTAGGGAAAGTAAGTTAAAATCAGAAATTTGCTTCATGTGCAGATAACAGTCTCTGAGGGCCGACACAGTCACCAGAGGAAGACCACACATTTGGCTGTTAGCTTATGAGCAAGGCTGTCCCCAGGAGGGTAGCATGGACAGTGCAGCACTCTCAGTGCCTGGGCCATAACTGTCTAAGCGTAGTCTTTCCTGTTGCCTGTGAATGGAGCTGACCTCCTGTGAGCCCTAATATAGTTGTGGCATTCTTCAAGTCAACAATATCTATTGAGCCTGAACAGTTTGTCAGGTCCTGTGCTAGTCACTGAGGATACTCAGTCCAATCCCTTAGAAATATAATTAGTATGGGAGGATAAGCCAGTAGAGTCAACTGGAAGGTTGCTGTGCAACATGATACATTGCATGGGAGGGAACAAGCACTGGGCACTGGGGCTCCGAGTCCAGACCTGGGCAAGGAGTTTCTGGAGAGGGTTTGGGTTGATACCTCAGCTAAATCAATAAAGATCCATACTTCTTAATCCATGTAAAAGTAGAAAGCATTCCAGGTCAAGAGAGTAAGGTAGCAAAGGTACGAAATGATGCCTCCTGAGAATTGCACCACAGTTCAGCTTGACTGGAACAGAGAGTACAAACTGGAGGTATTCAGAAATGAGATAGAAAAGAATGGGGGTGGAAGAGGAGCAGACTGTGCTCAGGAACTGAGAGCAGCAGGACACCCTGGCAGGCTTCAGCAAGGAAGGCTGGTGGCAGATGGACTGGGCAGATAGGTAGGGAGACTAGACAGGAGTTGCTACACTGACTCAAATAAGAGATGGCCATGGCCTGTCTTAACCTAGGGGTGGTGAGGATAGCTGGAGGGATGCACGTTACAGAGGGGCAGAACTGATGCTATCTGGCCTTGAAGAGATGAGGGACAGTTATAAGAAGTAAGAACTAGCCATAGTTTTTGGTTCTGGCATCATCACTGGGCATTCAGAAGTTAACACAGCAAGCCCAAATAGTTATCCTTGAAGAATGTTGCTTGCAAGGTTGGCCCTTCGCTGACATTTGGCAACTTGGATTTCAGGTGGATTTCCCTGAGCCGAATTGTTTCTCCTCTAAGTTGTTCTTATCTGGGATTTTGCTCTCAGTAATGGAAAAGCTGACTCACAGGCCTGTTGATACAGTAGTACCTCTCACAGAAATTAAGGACCCAAAAGGGGATGGGAGCAGTGATATCGTTCTACTGTAACTTTTCTAGTTTAGTTGCCTGTATTACTCTACCTGAATTCTTTCAAGCTAGTATTTTATTATTGACTATATGATGCCTATTTTAAAATTAATTTACCAGGAAAATATATTTTTCAATAGACTTTCATTCATTATTAATTCATTCCGCAAATGTGTGATGAAACTTTATTGAACATTTGGAATCATTTAAGGTTGTAAAGGCACCAGCGATGCTGAGGAATGTGAGCCGAGTATTCAAAGAGGTCGCAGTTTCACTGAGAAGATGAGATTTACCTCTGTAAAGTTCAATAGCATTCATTTCAAACATGAAATGTTTCATACATGAATTTTTTTTGCCATTGAGAAATCTTCCAGTTTGCTTCTATGTTCGCTAATGGCCAAGATGACTAGTCTATGCAGTTAGGAAATGGATACACAGCACATCGGATTCCTCAGTAATTGTGTATTCACTCTTCTCTTCTGCTGTTACAATATGTTTGAAATCAAGACCCAGCCCCTCTTCCCTGATTGGAAATGGCTGATGTGGCAGTCACTTTACAAGGTGCCCTAAGTTCAGATGGGTGTTTTTGCTTGCAGAGAAATCAAGTTGTTCTTGAGTGGTAAACTAAAAGGACAACGACAGGCAGTGATCGACCTCAGTGCTGTCCCAGGGAAACCCTCTCAGGATACTCTGCTTTCCCTGATGCCCTGGGAGGGTGTTCTCTGTGTCAGCAGGTGAGTGGTGGGAATGCCTCTCAATCCTGTTCACTGGCGGGACTCATTTGTGTTGCACTGAAAGACTGCCAGGAGTTTTGGCTTGAGATTGTTGAGACCCTAAAGACATATCAGCCAAATAAGTCACATTATTAACTAGATGAAAATCAGCCCACTTTCAGATTCTAATATTATAGCCTATTTTTCTGCCCAGAGAGAAAAATAGGGAATCAGTCTTCAGTGTGAAAACTCTGCCTGGCTCTGCTTCTTGCTCAGGCAGTGTGTTTCTGTCACAGAACCAGTCTGCCAAGGCCTTTGAGTATGTTGTCAGTTCATGATAAACCACTGCTTCTGGGCTTCTGTTCATTTTGTTTATAGTGCACTTGGTTTTGGAGAGGTGGTATTTGGGATTGAACCCAGGAACATTCTGCCTCTGAGCTACACCTCCAACCCTATTTTACTTTTTATTTTGAAATTGTCTTGCTCAGCTGCCGAGGGTCTTGCTAAATTGCTGAGGCTGGCTTAGAACCTGTGATCTTTCTGTCTCAGCCTCCCAAGTACTGGGATTATAGGTGTGGACCACCATGCCCAGCTTATTAGTGGACATTTTATTAACCAACATTTCTGGAGGGTACTGATGGTTGAACCTTGATGTACTTTATCACTAATTACTCCCTAGCCTTTTAGGGGAGAAAAAAACCTTTTGAGGTAGTATCGGGCGCCCCATGAGGCCCCTTCAGCCATGAGGCCCCAATAAAAGACGCCGGCTAAAAGCTACTGGTTCGAACCTCTTTTATTATCTCTCTCTCTTTTCTGGGATCAAAGGTTTTACACACACGGTAACAAACACAGTGCTGAGGTCGTCTTTCCAAATAGTGCTTTTTCCTACTGACTTCCAATAACCCCTCTCTCTAGCAACCCATCTTCCACTA
>PVLC010046194.1:0-11370 GCA_004027655.1 Graphiurus murinus | reverse complement strand
CCTCTTAACAGCACCACATAGAAGGTTAGGATTTCAATGTATGAATCTGGGGGTGGGAGCAGCAGACACAAACATTCAGTCTCTAGCATTGCTGGGTAGTCAGAAAAGGCCTATCTGGCCTAGAATGGACTTTGTCTTTTTGTCTCAGCCCAGGTCCATCTCCTTCCCTTCTGGCTCTTCCAGGGCAGAGCTCCCTTGCTCATTAGCTGCAGGGTGAGCAAGTTTCCTGTGGGGAGAGAGGGAAGCTGTGCGCAGGCCTGCTGAGTCCCCTCCGCCTGGGCCTTCTACATCTTGCACCACAGGGAGCTGCTGCTGCTGCTGCTGCTGCTGACTTGAGGGGCAGCTCGAGAAAACCAGGAGGGTAGAGCCTGTGATTGTCCTCTGCAGAGAGCCAGGCTTAGGGAGTCATTCTGAGTCACGCAGGAACCTAGGGCACTTATAATGTTATTCCTTAGTTATACTTGTTGCAATGATAGAAGTGTAGCAGGTCATCCCTTAACTGATGGCTTCATCCATGGAGGATTTGTGGGGTTTTTGTCTCTGTGTATGCATGTGTGTGTGTGTGTGTGTGTGTGTGTGTGTGGTGGGGGAACTGTGGATCAAAGTCACCAACACTTTACCACTGAGCTACATTCCATTTCCTTATTTATTTATGTATGTATTTATTTATTCATTTTGACACAGGATCTCACTAAGTTGTCCAGGCTGGCCTGGAACTTGTAATCCTCCTGACTCAAGTCTCCCAAAATGCTAGGATTACAGGTGTGCACCTGGCTAGAGCTTGTGTGTGTGTGTGTGTGGGGGGGGAGACTAGGGACTGGATCCAGGGGCATTCCATCTCCAGGTTATATCCCTAGCCACCTTTTTATGTCTTGTGTTGAAACATGGTCTTGCTAGGTTACTAAGAGTCTTACTAAGTTGGGTGTGGTGGTGCACGCTTGTAATCCCAGCATTTGGGAGGCTGAGACCGGAGGATCTGGGTTCGAGGCCAGCCTCAGCTACCTAGTGAGGCCCTCCGCAACTTAGTGAGACCCTGTTTCAAAATAAAGAATGAAAAATAGGGTTGAGGGTATAGCTCAGAGGTAGAATGCCCCTGAGTTCAATCCCCAGTACCACCACCAAAAAAAAAAAAAAAAAAGTCTTACTATGTTGCTGAGGCTGGTCTCCAACCTATGATTCTCTTGTCTCAGCCTCCCAAGTACTGGGATTACAGGCATGTGCCACCACTCCTGTTTTGATCAATGGTGGGCCACATATATGACAGTGGTCACCCAAGATTACAATGGAGCTGGAAATTTCGTGTCACCTAGCACCCTGTTGGTTGTAAAACTTTAGTGTAACACATCACTCATGTGTCTGTGGTAATGCTGATGTAAACAAACTTATTGCACTGCCAGTTGTATAAAGTATATTCACAACTGGGTGTAGTGGTGCACACCTGCAATCCTATCACCTGGGAGCCCGAGACAGGAGGATTGCAGGTTCGAAGCAAACCTCAGCAACTTAGCAAGACTTGGCAACCTAGTGAGATCCTGTTTCAAAAGAAAAAATAAAAATGACTGGGAAGTAGCTCAGAAGTAGAGCACCCCTTGGTTCAATCCCCAGTATCATGAAAAAAGTATAGCACATACAATTATGTATAGTATATATTACTTGATAATGATAATAAATTATTGTGTTACTGGTTTATGTGTTTGCTATACTATACCTTTTCTTTCTTTTTTTTTAGTACTGGGGACTGAACCCGGGCAGGGGGGGGGGCTCTACCTCTGAGCTACACCCCCAGTCCTATTTTATTTTTAATTTTGAAACAGAGTCTCACTTAGTTATAGAAGGCCTCACTAAATTGCTGAGGCTGGCTGCAAATCTGTGATCCTCCTGTCTCAACTTCCCAAGTACCAGGATTACAAACGTGTGCCATCACACCTGGCTATATACTATACTTCTAATCATTATTTTATAGTGTAGTCCTTTTACTCATAAAAGATGTTTACTCTAAAGCAATATGCACCAGATACAGTGGCTCACATCTGTAATCCAAGCTATTTAGGAGGCTGAGGTAGCATTGGGGGTTCGATGCCAGCCTGAGCAACTAGCAAGACCTGTGTCAAAACAAAACAAAACAAAACAAAAAGTACTGGGGATGTAGCTCAACGGTAAAGCACTCCTGGGTTCAGTCTCTAGTACATGAAATAAACATGCAAACAAAAACCCAATATGTCATATTACACCAGCAGCAGCTTCATCTACCACCCCCATGCCTACTATTTATCATGCTTCTTGATTGCATCAAAAGCAAGAGATTGACCCTTGCCATCTAGGTTTGTGTAAGCACATTCTGTAGGGCTCGCACACTGGCAAAATGCCTACGGATGCATTTATCAGAATGTCTTCCTGCCATTAAGTGATGTATGTCTGGACATATGCAGTCCACCCCTGTGTTGGTGAGCTTTCTGTTCTGTTACATGGCCTATTGGACTGTTACTGAGCCACTTCCACACTGCTGTTATTAATGTGGTTTGGAGTATATTTGACTAGGCAGGCCTGCACCTGTCCTCCTCCTCCTCCTCCTTCTCCTCCTCCTCTTCGTCTTCTTCTTTATACTGGGGATTGAAACCAGGGACATTCTACCTTTGAGCAACACCCCTAGCCCCTTTTATTTTGAAACTAAGTCTCCTTAAGTTGCTGAGGGCCTTGCTAAGTTGCTGAAGTTGGCCTTCAACCTGAGATCCTCCTGTCTCAGCCTCCTAGGTACTGAGATTACAGGTGTGAGCAACATGCTTGGCATTTATTTATTTATTTACGGGGATTGAACCCAAGGGCAGTCTACTGCTGAGGTACCTCTACAGGCCTTCTTTTTTTCTTTTTTAATTTTGAAACAGGGTCTCACTAAGTTGTTGAGGACCTCAGTAAGTTGCTGAGGCTGGCCTCGAACTTGTGATCCTCCCATGTCATCCTCCCAAGTACTCAATTGACAGCTATGCACCACCATACCTGGTTCTACTCTTGTTTTTTAAAGTTAATTATTTATTGATTGAATTCCTCAAAAAGAAATTAAACTGGATTTTGATTGACATTGCATTAAATTTACCTGTTAATTGTTAATATAATTATGTCTTTATAAAGCCATCCAATAGATATAAATCATCCTAGATTAGGTCATCCAATTCAAAAGTGCAGAATGTGCTCTATTTATTCAGATCATTTTCTGTTTTCTTATTAGAATTTTTAAATGTTTCTAGAAGCTTCTGTGCATTTTCAGTTAACGCCTACAAGTTTGTAATTCTTGCTACTATTATGAATGCTATCTTTGTCGTAGTATTTTCTAGCAGCAGCCGTGGGTGGAGAGAGATGCTATTGGTTTTTGAAGCTTGATCTCGTGTCTGGCAAACTTCCTGAACCTTAAGAGTTCTAATTTGTTTGAATCATTGTTTTTGTTTTTTTAATCTCTGCGACCCTGGATAGTGGAGATTTGGGGAAGCTGGCTCACTGGGAAGCAGTGGGAGATGTCTGGGCCTCTGATACTAACATCTGAGTTCCCTACCGCATCAGGGTCTTGCTGTCAGGCCATTGGCCACACCTGGAGAAAAGGCGGCCTGAAGTCCTGTTACGGGGAGTGGGGGCAGGGGAAGAGGAATATGGAAGTAGGAAGAAGATGGAGAAAAGGGGAGGAAATAGGGCTGAGGAAGCCTTCTCCAGTCAGTGGCCAGTCTGGGGCCTGAGAAGCACCAGGGACAGTGGGTGGTAAAAGGGCCTCAGTTTCCAGGAGAGAGCGGGACGAGAAGAGCGGAAGCCCAGCAGTGACACCCAGAGAAGCCCTGGGGACCTTTGGTCACTTGCTATGGGGCAGGGAGGAGGAGCTCTAGCTGCACCTTGACAATCCCTCCTACCCACTCCTGCCCACGCTGGGGTTAATAGAGGCCCTGCCCATCTGAGATCACCGCACTGCTGGGCCTGTGATGCCCAAAGCTGTCCAAACCCAGGCTCTTCTCAGGGTCCAAACCTCCTACACCCCCAGAGCTCTCAGAAGTCAGAGCTGAAACCACAGGGCACACAGAGCTGGTCCCTGAGCTTGGTCCCAAGAAGTTTGTGATGGGAGGGCCAGCAGCGTTGATGACGTTTTACCTGGCAGCTCGCTGCCCTCGCTTAATGAGAGGTGCTGTAACTAAGTCACTTGGAAACTTCTCTACACCCCCGGGAGACCACGAACAGGGCTGCTCACAGCCCTACACAGCGCTGTAGAGGTGCTGGCTGCAGGATGTGGTTTAACAGCCCCGATTAGTGACCCTGATTTCAGTGGCAGCCAGAGCAGCTACAAAGTCAGGAAGGGAGGAAGGTTTTGTGTCCCTCCCAGCCCTCTGTCAAGAGCTCACCATAGATGAAATGACAAAAACTAAGTGTGCTGTGCTTTGCCAACTTCTGCTCCCTTTTTGTCCCTCTGCTGCCTTTAATGACTTGTGTCCCCCAGGCACGCAGAGACCTGAACCTCCTGGGAGAATTTGCCTTTTTATGGAGATCAGGAGGAGCAAAGCCACCCAGGCAGCTCTGTTTCTGCTAGAAAGAAGATGCCCTTTGTCCTGCTTGACACCAGGTCCCCTGGGTCAGTCTAAAACCCTTGAAGAGACCAGAGTCTCCCCATCAATTTATAAAGGCCAGAAAAAGGGCCAATGAGGGGATGGGAGAAAGTGACCTGGTCCAGTAGCTCAAGTACCCTGAGCTTGTAAAGTGCTTCCAGGGTTGGATAGCCAGGCCCAGACCGGACCCTGGAATCTCCTAAAGCCCACGAGTGAGACTGGGTCTCTGGGTGCGCTCCTCGTTTCCTGTTTCAGTCTGTCTGCACAAGCCGAGTGTCTGTGAGACAGCAGTGACTCAGCTTTATAAATAGGACATTTACTGTGACAATTACAGGAAATTCCCAGAGTCTCCTGCCTGCTTTTTTTAGGTGTGTGGCTCAAACAAGTGAAGCCCCAGCTCCCTCCTCCAGCCTCCCCTCCCTGCAGCACCCCCAGGATTCTGGTAGGAGGCAGTTCTTCAGCTGTCTGACTGGAGGCTGCCCCAGGAGTTCTGAGAGGAACAGAAATGGGGGTGCCCATCTCCTGCGCTGCCCAGACGCTCTTGTAGAGCGACTCAAATGGGGCTCACGCTGCTGTGTGCCCAGCGCTACACTGTGATGCCTCACTGACCCCCAGGAGGAAGGAACATTTATGATGACCACTCTGTGGGTGGTAAAACTGGAATTCAAACCCACGGTAGGACGTGGTGGCACATGCCTGTAATCCCAGTACTTGGGAGGTTGAGACAGGAGGATCACAGGTTTGAAGACAGCCTCAGCAACTTAGTAAGACCTTGTCTCAAAATAAAAAATAAAAAGGGCTGGGAGTGTAGCTCAGAGGTAGAATGCCCCTGAATTCACATATGTATATATATTTGACCCAATCCAGATCTAAAGAGATTAAACACATTCAACTCCCCCTGAGCGCAGAATGGAAGGGCAATGCATCTCAGTAAATAAAGGGGATCCCTCGTCTTCTGTGGAGAAGGGCAGGACCTGGGTGCCAGTACCAGAGGGAGTAGCAGCCTTTGCTTCTCTATGCTCTTCCTTCTTCCCCCTGGTGACACATTTCTTGACAGGAGGTCTTTTCAGGAAAGCCAGAATTGACCTTGAAGTTACTTGGTGGCCCCTGTGTGAGATGCCTGCCCTGGGGCTGGAGACTGCAGCGGAGGAGCTCTGTTCCCTGCAGGTTTAGAAACTCATCGCTGTGCACATCTTTGCCTGGCAACTTCCAGTGTGCTTGGGAGCAGCAGGAGCGACCCTGGCTGAGTCTCTGAATGCAGAAGCATTGCATGGAAATGTGGAGGCAGGGCCTTCTGCTGGCTCCAGCTTCTACTCCCAGGCTCTCTCTTGCCGAAAGGTCTGGTAACAAGGGAGGGCTCTGCTGCCAGGCCACTGGCCATGGTGACACCTTCCACGTTCTTTGGAGGAAGCTGGCACACTCGCACCTTCACCCAGTAGTTGGAACTGCCAATGCTTTTCTGAGCTCCAGGATTGTATTCCCAATGATCTGTGAGCTCTCTCCCCCTAGATGCCCCTGAAGCTTCTAAATTTATCAAGTTCTAAACAGAACACCCAAACTTTTTGCTTGTCTCCTTGTATTCCCTCTTTCAGTTAATTGCCTCGCCTCATACTAGTCACTCTGGTGACTCATCCTTAAATCCTCCTCACCCTTCTGGGGTGTGGTTTGTACTCCTCAAATCTTCCCATCTTTGGTTTCATGCACCCCCAGTCTCCCCTCTGCTCCTGAAGTGCACAGCCATTCCCTCCCGACCACACCTCTCCCCTCCTGTTGTTTCCTGGCTCAAAGGTGGGCGCATGACCCCAGCTGAGCAAATCAGAGCCCTTTCCCAGGACTTTCCAAGTAGAAGCAGAGACTTGGACATCTCTTTTCTCTCTGTATACTGGCTGGAAGGCTGGAAGCCAGAGAGTCCCATGGCATCGTGTCCTGCTGCCTGGGAAAGCACAGGTGCAGAGGTGGCTTCACTGCAGAGCTGAGCTGGGATGAAGGACCGAGAGGGGACTCTGGAGGACAAAGTGCCTCATCTAGCTGTCCCAAGCCAGCTCTGCCCTCCCTCCACAGAGCCCCAGGGTTTCAAAAAAGGTAAAACGACAGAGAATTTTACAGAATGATCCAATGACCACTCGCATACCCTTCACCTAGACTCACCAGTTTTCAGCATTTGTGTGACATTTGTGTTCTCCCTTGTCCTGTTTCTATTCATGTATACATTTTCCCCTAAACCATTTGAAAGTAAGTTGCTGACCTCATGACACTTCACTCATAAATATTTCAGTGTCTCTCTCTTAAGAACATGAACCTTAGCCATGTTAGGGCATGGTGGCACATGCTTGTAATCCCAGTACTTGGGAGGCTGAGATAGGAGGATGACAGGTTCAAGGACAGCCTCAGCAAGTAGTGAGACTCTCATCAACCTAGGGAGACCCTGTTTCTAAATAAGAAATAAAATTGGGCTGGGGGTGTAGCTTGAAGGTAGTATGTCTCTGTCTAGGTTCAATCCCCAGTACAAAAAAACATGAAACTTCTTCTACATAAACACAATACATTCAAGAAAAAAAAATTTTTTTTTTTGTACTGGGGATTGTCCCCAGGGACAGTTTACCTCTGAGCTATACCTCTTTTTGTTTTTGTTTGGAAACAGAGTCTTACTAAGTTGCTAAGGCTGGCCTTAAACCTGCGATCCTCCTGTCTCAGCCTCCCAAGTACTGGGATTATCGGCATGCACCACCACACCTGGCTACATTCAAGAAATTTAACAATGATACAATATTACCTAACTTACATCCATTTTGCCAAAAGAAGTTTGAATATGGATATGACATACTGTTATAGTTGGTTTTTCCTTTTTCAATTCAAGAGTCAATCAAGGGTACAAACTGCATTTAGTTGTCATTTCTGTTTAGTCCCACGTCATCTAAAGTAGCTCTCCAATCTCTTTTTGTATTTCACAATGTTAATATTTATGTAGCATATCCCTCAACTTGGATTTCTTTTTTCCTTGTGATTAGTCATTTAACAAGAATACAGCAGACATGTTGGGTCCTTCTCAGTGCATTACCAGAGACAGCACAATGACAATTTGCTCCATTACTGGAGGTGCTAGGTTTGATCACATTAAGGTGGTATCTGCCACATCTCCCCATTGTAAAGGTTCCATTTCCTCCTTGAAATCTGAAAACACTTAAGTCAATATATACCCTTTCTTGGCTCCAGTTTCCCAGGTCAATGTCAAGAAGACCAGGCAACTCCCGAACATGCGAGGTTTCACTGTGGCAGGGCACACTGAGTTTCAGGAATGAGATGCTTGTATGATGGGCTGTAGGTCTCCTGTGCTCTTTTGCACAAGGAGGCATTATCTTTATTGCACTGGACATCAAGTGTGCTTGTGCTTTATTCTAGAGGGGGACACTACCTCTGTCTTCCAGACTATTTGCTATACGAACAGTCTTAGAAAGTCAGTCCACAACAAAGGCAGCAAGTGCCTCTGTTCCTGAGCCACCCACAGCTGTGAGAGGCCCCTGAAGAACTGTGTCCCAGCAGATCCTGGAAAACTGTCTTTCCACATCACAACCCAATCACGTATTCCCTGCTGTGGTTACCAGTTTGTCAGCTATTGTCTTCGTCTTCAGTGGTAGATGCCACCATTGCCCCCTCCCATCCCAGGTGCATTTACCCTTTTCTCTCATAGCAAGGTATGGCTGTATGACCAAGTAATATAAAATAAAGGTGCATTGTAATTAAACATCAAAGTGATACCGACATGTATGCACACAGTGCTTGGTGTGTTTCCCTCTGCATCCTACCCTGCTCCCCACCCGTCACCCTCCTATGTTAGTGAGATTGTGGTGATACCTTCATGTATAGACACGGCAGTGTCAGACTGCTCCCTTCCTCGAGGAGGAATAGGTTTGAAGTGTAAGTAGTGCTAGTGTGTGTAGCTTCTGGCAAGAGTCCTTCAAGGATGGGGACCGTGTTTTTCTCCTTGCAACATAAAATAGCAGCCTCCCTCCTTCATGGCACTTTCCAATCCTTTGCATTTTTTTCCCCCTCCACAGCAGATAACAGCACCTGACACAGTATTTATTTGATTATTCTGCACATTGTCTGCCTCTTCTGGCTAGAATGTGAACTCCATGAACAATGTTGGTCCACCACAGTAGATTTGTAGCAATTGTTAAAATATTGAGCCAGGCCTGGTGGCACGTGCTTGTAATCCCAGTACTTGGGAGACTGAGACAGGAGGATTGCAGATTTGTGGCCAGCCTCAGCAACTTAGTGAGACCTTGTTTCTTTCTCTTTATCTCTCTCTCTCTCTCTCTCTCTCTCTCTCTCTCTCTCTCTCTCTCTCAGTCTCACTCTCACTCTCTCTCTCTCTCTCACTCTCTCTTTCTCTCTATCTCCCGGTATTGGGAATTGAACCCAGAGGCATTCTACCTCCAAACTATATCCCCAGGCCTATTTTGTTTTTTGTTTTATTTTGAAACAGGGTCTCAATAGGTTAATGAGTCTCAGTACTTGCAGAGGCTGTCCTTGAACCTGTGATCCTCCTTTCTCAGCCTCTTAAGTGTGGGCATTATGAAGTCTTGCCAAAGGAGACCAAGAACAAAGAAACTGCTCAAACACAGGGGGAAACACTCCTAACCTTCCCTCTGCTCCCTGCCCATAAATTTACTAAATCTGGTCCTGTGTCAACCTCACCAATGGGAGGAATACATGACTGCTTTTGCCCTTTCTCTCCCTTCCTAACCCCGTAAAAAGCCTCAAGTCTGTAAGGAAGCAGACTTCTGACTATTGTGGGTCCTTTCTCTGGTCAGTTGCTCCCTCCCAAGTTTTTTCCCCAAATAAAGCCTGTTCTTTGCTGTCGACCTGTGTCTCTTTTGTCTCTATAATTTGTAACATTTGGTAAGGGAACCCAGAAGGGAGTTGGCGGCCAAGTCTCTCTTGTAACCTGGGAAGTGACAGGCAGCTGCACTCACTTCCCACCGGGCACAGGCCAGGGCAGCTCATTTGGGGCTAATTCCTAGATTCCGAGAGATTTCTGGCCGGCCACCCTCCAGGGGACCAGCTCCCTTTCTCCTCCCTCCATTTCTTCCCTCCTGAGTGTAGCCAAAAGGATTGAAAGGCAGTGAGACAAAATCCCAGCAGGAGTGCAACAGAAGCTCCAGGGATTAGGCTCATCTCGGAGTTTGGCTGAATGACTCACCAGCTTCAGCCACACAGGTCAGGCACTGGAAGGTCCTTTGCCAATCCGGTTCCCGCATTCAATACCGATCACTAATTTGGGTCCAATAAGTCTTGCCTCCAGCTTCCTTTCTGTGGTACCCAGAAAGCCCCCCCCCCCCCCGAATCCTCCTTCCCACTGTCTGGAATCCCCAGATCAGGAGATTCTCTCCCAATAGGGGATTTTCCCTTGCCAAAATGCTTCTGGCCTCACCCATCCGCCAGGTGGATGATCCCACGGATGCTTTATGAATACTGTGTCTGTCCTACAGCATCATGTCTTACACTTCCACGAGTTTCCAAATTTCAAAAATCCTCCCCTCCCCGCCCGAGTTCTTTCTGGCATGCCAATAAAACATCTTTCCACTTTGGGACTGAAGGAAGAGTTTAACAAAAGGCCTTATTTTTTATTGTAACACAGTCTGGCCTCAATACAAATGGGGTAAGGAGAGCCAGTGACCTGCCTAAAGATGGCACAAAGTCACTGGAAATCAGGGTTCAGGTCAGTGTGTAGTTTTGTATATCCCTTGAGGCAGCGGGATTGGGGGTCCCACAACAGGTGTGGATTGAGACGAGGTTGCAAGAATACGCTCACACAGTGAAGAAGCAGTGAAGAAGCACATCTGTTTTATTTTTTGTCAGTGGTAGTTTTATACTATTTTTTTTTTTTTTTACAATGAGGCATATAGAACAGGAATTTTTACAAACTTGTTTTTCTAAAAGTTGAGTAGGTACATCTTTAACTAGAAAAGCCATTTCCCATGGTATTTGATGGGATTAAGAAAACAGCAAAGGTTACAGAATACAAAACGTATATAAAAATTTTTTAGTACAAAAACAGTGTTAAAGGTTAATGACGACGAAGAGTCTCTATTCATTAGTTTAAATCTATACTCTTTGTATAGCTCCTGTAAGCAGTGTTTACCTTTTTCTCGGGCAGCTAGAGTTAATGTGTGGTGGAGACAAAGGGAAGGTGTTTCAGAGAGGGGGAAACTGTCTTAAAGCTTTCTTTACTCATAGATAAAAATAGTAGACCTAAGTTTCTTTGGTTTGTTATATTGTTTCTAACCTGTGCTGATAGTAACTAAGCTTGCTAAGCCCATTTCCTGATGTTTGTAAAAAGTTAATGAATATCTTGTAGATTGTCTTAGGCACTGCTTTTTCAGCTAATATTGAGGAATCATTATCTGTCCAGCCATCTTGTGTTTCTAAGAAATTTTCCTTTACAATTAATGTGAAAGCAAAACCCAAAGCACCCCAAATTTCCAGAATAACATAATGCAAAGTAGGATATGCCACGAATTCCTTCTTTTGGAATCGTCTGCCTTGCAGGACTCCAGCAGACAGAGCCTTGCTCAAGATCCAGCTATTAAGGTGTCGTGGCACCCTAAAAACTTAGTATTAAGGAAAAATTCAAAGTTATGCCAGAAAAGTAAATCAGGTGTGCCCCTTCTGGCCACACTGACAAATAAATATTTGTCATACCACCAGAGTCCCCAAAAGACAAAAGAAAACCCAACAAATAAAAGGAGATATTTGTAGGCATGAGGGGATATTATAATACAGAAAGTTAAGA
>PVLC010046193.1:0-11505 GCA_004027655.1 Graphiurus murinus | reverse complement strand
TCTTGGCTGCTTCCATAGTTTGGCTATTGTGAATTGAGCTGCTATAAACATAGATACACATGCATCGTTCTGATAATTTGGTTTCCATTCTGGTGGGTATATACCCAGGAGTGGTATTGCTGGGTCATATGGTAGGTTCACTCCCATAGAGATGAATTGTTTTTAACTAAAAATATATTGATAATGGTAGAATAAATACAGCACTGTATCTCATTCCCTTTTGCGAGTCCTTTGCTTACAAGGTAAAATCTTTTAATTGAAAATGCTGATTCCTAGGTTGTTTTTTGTTTTTTGGTGGTACTGGGGATGAAACCCAAGAGCATTCTACTTCTGAGCTACATCTGCAGCCCTATTTTATTTTGAAATAGGGTCTCACTAAGTTGCTGAGGCTGATAGGGAACCTGTGATCCTCCTATCTCAGCGTCCCAAGTATTGGCATTATAAGCGTGTACCACCATGTTTCGCTGGGTTTTTGTTTTGTTTTGTTTTTACTTATAAATCTTCATTCTTATTTACTTTTTAAAAATTGTGATAAATATATAAAACATTTATAATTTTTTTTTTTTTTTGTGGTACTGGGGATTGAACTCAGGGGCATTCTACCTCCGAGCTATACCCCCAGCCCTATTTTTTATTCTTTATTTTGAAACCGAGTCTCACTAAGTTGCGGAGTGCCTCACTAGGTAGCTGAGGCTGGCCGCGAACCCGGATCCTCCGCTCTCAGCCTCCCGAATGCTGGGATTACAAGCGTGCACCACCACGCCCGGCAAACATTTATAATTTTTAATTATTTTTAAACTTACAGTTCTGTGACATTAAATATATTCTTATATTTGTACAGCCATCATTTTCTACCATGCTAAGCTGAAATTTTCTACCATTGAATTGTAACTCTCCATTTTTCACTTCCCCTAATTCCTGGTAACCACTATTCTATTTGTCTCTGTATTTGACTGTTCCAGTTACCTTATGTAGGTAGACTTATGCAGGAGTTGTCTTCTTGTTTCTGACTTTTTTGGCTTACAGCATAATGTCTTCCAGGTTCATTCATGTTGTAGCATGTACCTAATTCATTCCATTTTAAGGCTGAATTATATTGTATTGTGTATGTATACCATGTTTTGCTTATCCATTTATCCATCCTGCAGTTCCTGTAACATAAGCGTAGATGTCATAAATGAGGAAACTCGGGCCCAGCAGTGTTACTTAGTTTTTCCAAAGTCATGGTATGTTTGAGGTTAAAAAGAAAAGTTACTAAGAATGAAACTAGGTAATTTTGGTAAAGCCTAGAAATGGATGTTTTTATAGAATTCTAATGTCTTATTCAAAATAACTAGCTATGTATTGATCTAACTTGCCTAGTTTACAAGATACTATTCATTTAGTCATCACAACATTGTCTAGGAGGAAGCTTTTCTCGAGTGCTCCCCTCACCATGAAATTAGAGAAAATGAGGTAAGATGACTAATTAGGGTTTTAAATGTGTAAGAATTTAATAAGAGGAAGGAAAATGAGGATAGAATATATTCGTAGCCTGATCCTATCTTCTTATGAGATTGAAGTAGCTGCATGTGAACTAAAAGTGTAGGAGACAACATAAGTTATACTAAATAGTAGGTTTTTTTTTTTGTTTGTTTGTTTGGGTTTTATACCCCCAGCCCTATTTTTTATTCCTTATTTTGAAACAGGGTCTCATTAAGTTGCGAAGGGCCTCACTAAGTGGCTAAAGCCGACTGTGAATCTGCAATCTTCCTGTCTCAGCCTCCCGAGTACTGGGATTACAAGCATGTGCCAACATGCCAGGCTAGATAGTAGTTTAATCCAGCTGAATATGGTAAGTTACTTCTTATAATGTGTCCTGTTACCAATTGTAGGAAATCAAAAGATACATAAAACCTTCTAAGTATCATAAATACTGGTATCCTTTCATCTCTTTTACTTTCTAAATATTAATAGTCATTACTTACCAGTTAAATATATTTAGCTTTTTGAAAGTAGAGGTCCTTATTGAAATGGTCATTGAAAGGCAAGCACAGAGAGAGCCCCTTTTCCCTTAGCATCTATTAATACTGTGAATTGACATTCTTGTTTATGTCAGTTTCCTTTTTGAGTTTTTTTTTTTTTCTAATGAATTTGTAAAGGTAGTCCCGATTTAATTCTGAGTCAGTTTTGTTTTTACTACATTGCTCTTTAGATGAAAGTGTTGGAGTATATTCATATAAATATATTCCACACTGTAGCTCCTGGTATTTGTGGTCAAATAGTTTCTGGAAGTATATACATTTCTAACAGAACAATTCCCTTTACAATCTTGGTACATTTATAATTGATTTTTGGAATCCATTTGGGGTTAAATTTCCCTTAAAAGAATCAACAGGCCTACATTGTTTGCTTGACAAAATATGTGGCAAGAGTATAAATAGCACTCTATTCTCATTAGGTTAGGAGATTTTATTTTTAAGATGAACATGTTTTCAAGAGCTAAAGCTTCTAAGCCTTTATGATATTTTACTGCATGCTTGTTCCCCCTTACTTATGCCTAAATTCACACTACTATAATTCTTATCTACAGCAACCATACAAAGGAAACTCACCATTGCTAGTCGTCTAGATGGCAGAAATTGACAGCTGTTGTTTTTAGAAAGTAGCATAATCATTCTTCTTTTATAAAATTGCCTTAAGTTTGTAAGCTTTGCTTGGCATGTTAAGGTGATCCTTACCTATTTGTAGTGCATTATAGAGCTTAGTTTAATTTCTTCAAAAATTAACAAAGCCACCTTTCTGATTTCCCAGAAGAGCCCTAATTTCTTAAAATCAAGGATTATCTTCTCTGGTATATTTAATAAGTATTGTTTTGTTTCCCTTTTAAATTTATTTTATGAAAGGTGATTTCATGGGCTGGGATGTAGCTCAGTGGTGGAGCGCTTGCCTAGCTTGTGCAAGACCCTGGGTTTCATCCCTAGCATTGAAAAAAATATGTGATTTAAGGTTTTAAAGTTTTTATATAATTTATATTAATTTTTTAAAAAAGAATTTTATGTAAATTCACCTATAAAAGCCCTTTCTTGTATGATGTTTATTACAGTTACCTTTGTTATGTTTTGTAACTTTCAGAACTGCATTAGTTCTACTAGGTTAATATATTACTAAACAATTGATCTACATTAAGCACTTTGTTACCCAGCCACTCTTAGGGTTCTCTTACCCATAGTAGGTTGAGTAATCCGGCCCCCTCAAAGATGTTTATATCTTTATCTGGAATTTGTGAATACATTGTGTTACATTACAAAATGGAATTAATAATAGCAGGTGAGATCGTTAATCAGCTATCTTTAAAATAGGGATGTTATAACCAGGCATGGTGGCCCATGCTTGTAATCCCAGTTCTTGGGAGGCTGAGACAGGAGGATCTGGGTTTGTGGCCAGCCCCAGCTACTTAGTGAGTCCTCCCCAACTTAGTAAGAAAGACCCTGTTTCAAAATAAAGAATAAAAAATAGGGCTGGGGGTGTAGCTCGGAGGTAGAATGCCCCTGGGTTCAATCCCCAGTACCACAAAAATAAATAAATAAATAAATAAATAAATAAATAAATAAATAAATAAATGGATGGAAGTTATTTTGAATTGTCCATATAGGCCCAATACGATTATTTAAATTGTGGAAGAGGGAAGCAGAAAACTTTACTGGCCTTTCCTTGGCTTTGAAGATAGAAGAGGGGCCTGAACCAAGGAATGCAGGCAAGCTACAAAGGTAGGAGAAGGTAAGAAAATGGATTCTCATAAACTCCAGAAAGAAACACAGCTCTGCTGACACCTTGGTTTTAGTGCAGAGAGATCCAGTTGGTCCATCTCATTTCCAGAACTGTAATGTAATAAGTTTGAATTGTTTTAAGCCCCAAGTTTATGGTAAATTGCTATAACAATCATAGAAATATAATACACCATCTACTCCCGTGAACTTTGCTGTTTGCATTACTTCCCCTAGGCCTAGATGGGTATTCTCTTCTGCCTGGGAGTGCTATTTTCCACCAACTCCAGGGATGCCACCCATAGGCTTTCCTACATTATTAGAGTTGCATTGGCTAAGATTCCCAGTCTCAGATAAAAGAATCCACTGTAGTTAGTTTTAGACAGTCATTTTTAAAAGGTTTCCTAGTATAGAGAATTGTCAGGAAGGCTAAAGGAGCAGGCCAAGCTTCCAGGGAGGGTTCTCAAAAACACACTGCAGAATTAGTCTAAAGAGCTGTTACTTTGGCTTTAATCTGAAAGAATTAAAGCATAATCAGGGGTCTGCTACCTTGGCTTCCAAATAATTTTGGAGATCTGATTCCAGATCATTTTGCCTCTGTGATGACCTAAATCTTACTGTGGTCCACATTGTCATAGACTATCTTTACCTTTCTGACCTTATCTCTTGGTACTTTCTCCCTATTCATGTTGGTCTAGGAACATGACCTTCTTGCTGATTTTAGACATATTAAGTAGGCTTTTGCTTCAGACAGTTGACTTGCTTTTCTGTTCACCTGGAACCCTTTTCCTCAGATGACCTGGATGGTTTAATTTTTCACTTTCAACTTTGTGGTCGAATAACACTATTGTAGTGAGACTTCCTTGCCTATCCTGTTTAAAATTGTGATGCTAACCCATCTGAGTAATTTAATTTTCTTAGCTTTCTTTTTTCTTTTTTTTAAGTATGTATTATCATCTCTTTCACTAGAGAAATTATTTTATTTCTTAGTACAGCTTCTAATGCCTAGAACAGTGCCAAGATGTTATGTATGCTCACTTAAAATTGTCAAAGGAACGAGTACATATTCATAAAAGCATTTTGGTTTTCAAGAATTGGAACTAAGCTGGGCGTGGTGGCACACTCTTGTAACCTCAGCATTGGGGAGACTGAGACTGGAGGATCCAGGTTTGCGGTCAGTCTCAGCTATCTAGTGAGGCACTCTGCAACTTAGTGAGACCCTGTTTCAAAATAAAGAATAAAAAATAGGGCTGGGGGTATAGTTCAGAGGTAGAGTGCCCCTGAGTTCAATCCCCAGTACCTCAAAAAAAAAAAAAAAACAAAAAAAACCGAATTGGAACTACTAGGTAAACTGGGGGTGGTGGTGCATACCCATAATCCTAGTACTTGGGAAGCTGATACAGTAGGATCACAAGTTCAAGGACAGCCTCTCAGGAACCTAGTGAGACCCTGTTTCAAAAAATAGAAAAGTGCTGTGAGAAGCTCAGAGGTAGCATGCCCCTGATGCCCAGTGCTGCCCCCCCCAAAAAAAAGACTAGATAGTTCATATCTTTTTTAATCTCTTGAGATTCCCTGGTTTTAAATAAGACTTCCATTGAATGTGGCTTTAATAATCTTTAATTGCTAGATTAAATGATTATTAATGTAAAATATAAATAGCTTATCAGAATGTTGTGCTAGAGAAACTGATTTTAATTTTATTTCCATTATTATATTGCACTTATACTGTGCACATCTAAATCCTTTAACAGAATGGGGTTGGTTCTCAGTCTTTACACATAGCTATTCGCTAGCATAAATATTTCTTTTCACTTATAGTAGAAGAGAAATCTTTAGTTGGCAAGGTTTGTCTAAAATATGATAGAAAAGTTGAACATAATTTCAAAAGGTATCTTTATTTTTGATTTTTAAAACAGAACATTTATTAGATTACATATGTTTTTTAAAATTGCCTATCCTGGAGTAAAAATAAATACTCATTTCATAGTAGACATTACAAAGTGAGCTATTTTTATTCAGAGACTGATTATCCAACTTGTAGATTAAAAGAATAGAACCTTTTTTTCTTATCTGCCTTATCCTTAATATTTCAGAAGTTAGAGTGAATGGTACTGAGAAATCGCTCAGTCTTATAACTTGTTAGCAACATTGATGAAAGGTTTGTGATTGCTAAATTAGAAGATAATGGTCAGATTACAGTGTTTTTCATATATATTCTTTTTAATTATATTCCCTATTACAGATAATTGAGTTTGTGGCAAGAAATCCCTAATTGTTCCTCTCTCCTTAGTTCCCTATTACAATTCTTTCAACTCGTTGCCCATTATTTATTCTGTGTTTGAGAGAACACTGTGCTTTATCCTGTTTGTTTACCTAAATGTTGCTTGCCCTCTAAGTGGTGTTATCTGTGTGAGCCAGGGAAAGTAATGTTAAAGAAAAGGTTTATTCCAAATCTCTCTAACCTCCCACATACACCAAATAATTATGCATTCAGTACCAAGAACTATTTATTTCACATACTAATCAGAAAAGAAAGGCAGACCAACTATTTTTCCTTTTGTTCTCATCACTGTTTTCAAGGCTAGATAATATTAATCTCAATATTATTTCCTTTATAAATGTGGCTGATGGTGGATATATTGTTTGGACCACAATTTGACTACACCAAGTACTCATTAAGGATCCTGTGAGAGGTCACAGTGGGTCTCAGCCATTTATGCAGTAAATATTAAAATTAACTATCCTGCTTTCTATTACTTGAGGTCCATAAAATAATCTTACTCTCCTTACTTAATTTTCCAAGAGAAACATTTTCAAGCAGAACTTTGAGTCATTCCACAGAATGAATGTTACTCATATTTACATCTGACTGTTGTACCTATTTGCATCTATTTATAGTTTTCTCTCTTTTGAGATCTTTTATGTCTTTCTTTTCCCCTGGAATATTTTCATGCTACTTACAGTACTCTTCTACTGAGTCTTAAGATTGTACTTAATATATTTGTGCAGCTGTCATATAGTAACAATCCATTTACTGAAAGAGGAGTGACATGATCACTTAACCAGACACATGCAACCACTTCCTTTAGATTTATAGCATTATTCTCACCCCTTTTGCTAACTCTGACCACCTCTCTTTTTGTCTAAATCTGGCCATCAGGATCACCATTTTTTTTTTTTCTAGTCTAATTCAGATTTCCAGGACGAGATACTCATTTCCCATCCTGATCCAAATAAGTGTGGCCAATCTCTGTCATCTCAGCTTTTAACTGTCTGGAAACTTTTTGTATCTTGAGTCACTCTGAAAGTTCAGGTTACTTGGAATTTTGTAATACTTTAATTTTCTGTTCTTTAGATGTATTGCACAGTAGAGGAAACATATCGTTTCTTTTTTCTAAACTTAGGTTCGTTGGCTAGGGCTCCTCAAAAGATAGATTAATAAGAGAAAAGCATACAAATTTATTTACTATAGGTATTACATGACATGAGAGCTTTCCTACAGAAATGAAGAACTAAAGAATTGGCAAAATGGTTGTTTTTATGCTTGGTTTAATGAAGTGAAAGGTTGCAGAAATTGTTATAGGATAAAGAAAAAGTCTGAGCTAAGTTTAATAAACTGCAGGCATATAGCAAGGCCTGTTTGTTCAGATTGCTCTTGGTGCCCGTGTCTATGGAGAAAAAGGATGTTCTTTTCTTTCAGGTTTATGAGAATACCTCTCTTATAACTTGTGTCAGGGGAAGATGAGAATATCCTTATTGTAAAATGCTGTTTCTCAAATTCTTTCAGTTTAAATATTCTGTAGGTCAGATGCCATACTTTCCTCTTCCTCCTCTTCTTCTTCCTCTTCCTCTCCCTCCTCCTCCTCCTCCTCCTCCTTCTCCTCCTTCTCTTCCTCCTCCTCTTCTTCTTTTTATGATACTGGGGATTGAACCCAGGGACATTCTACCTCAGAGCTACACTGCCAGCCCCATTTTTTATTCTTTATTTTGAAACAGGGTCTCACTAAGTTGCGGAGGGCCTCACTAAGTAGCTGAGGCTGGCCTCGAACCTGCTATTCTCCCATCTCTGCCTCCCAAATACTGGGATTATGAGCATACACCACCACGCTTGGCCAAATGCCATATTTTCAACTGGCTTTCATTTCAAAAGCTGTGTGTGTGTGTGTGTGTGTGTGTGTGTGTGTGTGTGTGTGTTAGAGGTGTAGTTTGTGCACACTGACTCTAAACCTGTGATCCTCATGTCTCAGCCTTCCAAATACTGAGATTACAGGTATGCACCATCACGCCTGGTTTATTTCAAAAGCTTTTTTTTTCTTGGTACTGAGCGTTCTACCTTCTGAGCTATACCCTAGCCTTTTTTATTTTTGAAACAGAGTCTCACTAAGTTGTTGAAGGTCTTTGTAAATTCTGAGACTGGCCTCAAAACTGTGATCCTTCTGTGTGAGCCTTCCTAGCACTGGAATTGGTATTGGGATTAGTATTCAGATGGAGGTGGCCTGGTGCTGTGAGACCTTCTCTCCAGCTAGTAGCTACCAGGAACACAGTTTTTCCCCTGAGCCCTCTGCTGTCTGGCCTAGCTCCCTTGCTCCTGTATAGAAAGTATCAGACATGTCCTTGAGGTCCAGCTCCCTCTCTGGGATATGGAAGCCATGGTAGGGGATAGAGACTACCCTCTTACTAGAGATGTGGCAAAAGAGAGGCACCTCAAGCCCCAGACCCCCATTCAGGTACCCTTCAGGGAGAATTTCTCATAGGCTCAGGAAAGAAACAGGTTAAGTGGAATCAGAGTTCTCAAATTAAGAATCTGGATCTATAGGACGCCTTAAGAGATTTAAGGAGGTAGTTTTAGGACACATAAAAGGCACGTGGAGCAGGGAACAGACCTGTAGATTGTTAGTTATATCAAAAGATTTTTGGCTAAGCCTGTGGATAGCACACAACTCAGGGGCAGCAATTCAAAAAGAGTTTATGAAAGAATGCAGTGGTAAGGTGTGGGGCAGCCTGTCCCTGGAGACCTTCCTTCCCAGAGTCAGAAGACTAAGTCTGAAATTGTTGAGCTAGAGGGAGACCCCACTGTAGCCTTACCACTG
The DNA here is from genome assembly GCA_004027655.1 of Graphiurus murinus. Taxonomy (NCBI): domain Eukaryota; kingdom Metazoa; phylum Chordata; class Mammalia; order Rodentia; family Gliridae; genus Graphiurus; species Graphiurus murinus. Next base: position 2,669 of record PVLC010046193.1, on the reverse strand, counting down.
TTCTCTGGAATGCATACAGGATGACTAACAGTATATTTTCTTTCTTTTTACATAGCAATTCATGAACAACATAGACATCAAGAATGACCCGAAAAAAATAAGAGAGAGGGGATTAGATTGGGCCATTGGGATTGGGATTGACCTGTTAGAAATTGTAGGTTGTTTTTTTTTTTTTTTGCGGTACTGGGGATTGAACTCAGGGGCATTCTACCTCCGAGCTATACCTCCAGCCCTATTTTTTATTCTTTATTTTGAAACCGAGTCTCACTAAGTTGCGGAGTGCCTCACTAGGTAGCTGAGGCTGGCCGCGAACCCGGATCCTCTGGTCTCAGCCTCCCGAATGCTGGGATTACAAGTGTGCGCCACCACGCCCGGCTAGAAATTGTAGGTTTTTTTAAAGAGAGAAAATGAAAAGCTTTGGGGGCATACTAGTTTATAGAAACCTCAGGTTTGTAATATTTATTGGTTTAGTGGATTCTTTTAATATCTATTAGAACAACTACATTTATGTCAACAACTGAATTGTGGGGATACAGTAGTAAACACGGTAGACAAGCTGTCTGTTTCATTGTAGCTTACATTCTATTCAGGAGTGGCAAAATTAGTAAATAAGATTGTTTCACAGAGTTAATAATGCTGCAAAGAAAACAGAGGGTAGAGTGGTGAGGAGTGACTGCGGGAGCAGTTTTAGATTTAGCACTCATGGAAATGTCTCCCTGAAAAGGTGATCACTAAGATGATGAGAAGGCACCAGGGGTGTCTGGCTTCTTAAAATGATGAGCTAAATTACTCAGATCAGCATTTTCACAGAAATTAATGGAACATACTGGATAACCTTTCTAAGTGCTTTAAAAACACATAAGTACTGAAAAATATTGTGACTTTTTGCATGACAACCTGTAACTGGATAGGGATTAAATAAAGGGATGGTTTATACTAAGCAGAATAGGAAAATAAAATGAAAAGAAATTTTAAAAAAGAAATAACAGAAGTATGCCACAGACTGCCTGTCATAAATATTTATATCACATATATAGAGCCCAGCTTGGCTGGAGATGATCGAATCTATAGTAACCCGTAAAGCAAATGTAATTCTCTGCAGATGAGGCACATTAGCAAATCCCTGCAAATACATTTTCAAGCAAGTAGTCAAAGATAACTGGGCCTAGGAAGAAACAGACAACTGAACAAGAACTCAAAGAATCAGAACTCCATAGACCTAAGATACTGACATTTTTAGACATAGGTTAAAACAATTGTGCTTATAAATTAGGACACAAATGATAATATATAACCAGGAAATCATAAAAAGCAACCCAGAAAGTTTAGGAACCAGAAACAGTTTTTAGGAAAGAAAACCACAGTAACTGAAATTAAATGAGCCTTTTGGTCTGCCTGTGTCGTTTAGTTTATGTCAAATATACTGTTGCTACTGAAACATTATATAAATTGGGCTGCATATATAAAACAACTCTGTGAAAGCCTTGGAGAGCTGCCAGTGTAGGCTGGACTTGAGGGGCTATGGATTTTAAGAAAAGAGAAGCTCATAAAGTGATCTTCATATTCATTTTGGCTTTTTCCTTGAGGGAATTTTCCAATTCTCAGTGCTGGATATAGCTCAAGCAGAAAGAAGTAGTTTTATATGGCGGTGGAGTCCAGAGACTCCAAATCCTAGAAGGGAGAGAACTGCAAAGAGTGAATGTTCTCTACATAACATCTGCGTAAAAACTCTCCCTCAAGAATGGTACAATTCCAGGCCTAGAGAAAATTCCAGCAAGCTTAGGGGGATACAGAGTAGCATTCAAGTCTGTCAGAAACTAGGGAGTGGCACAGTGAAACCATCATCTAAAACATACTGCCATGATATATTCACCTGTACAAATGCTTTTGTTCATAAGAACTAAAGATGAAAGAGAATCTGTTTGCAGGGGCGTGTAATCTTTTATCTTATAAATAGTGCAAAAGTTAGACTGTGTCCGAAATGCAAATACTAAACTATGAAAATAAATACACTCTGGATCCATTATCAGAATGAAACAATACATTTTCCTTACTAACTTTTCATTTGTTGTACCACATTTGTACAAGAGGTAAGAAGTACTTACAGGTCAAAGATATTTTTGTGTTGGTCTATGCCTAATTCTTTAAGTCATCTTTGTGTTTTTATCTTGCTAAAGATTTTCAGTATATCTTTTCTTTCATATACAACTGACTTTTAAATGGTTAGAGAAATTCAATGTAAGTACTAAAATGTCCTCAGGATTGACCAGCATGGTTAATGCATGATGAAATGCATTCAGCATCCACAGAAACATAAGGATGCAGGAGCATGTTTTTAACAGGTCAATGAATTTTCTTCAGTGCTGTTGCTGAGAATTATTTTTAAAGTACCTACTCAAATATGCTTGTCTAAGTCAATAAGTCCATTGCACTAGAAAGTTTCCAGGCAATAAATAAAGCAAAACACTAAACAAATTGTTGTCTCAAGTGACATAATGTCTCTGTTTTTCTTACTGTTCACAGTAGTTTTACTACAAAAACACAAATCATTCCTCTTCTCTAGAGAGAATCATTAATTTTAGGTTTTTAATAAGATGGATTTTAATATTATTAGGGTTCTTTTCCATTCACACGTACACACATATTCAGTATAGCTTTTTAAAAAGTTA
>PVLC010046192.1:0-11756 GCA_004027655.1 Graphiurus murinus | reverse complement strand
TGCCATCTAGCGGAATTGTGGGGCAATACAACCAGAGCCAGGTGGATGTACCAAAACCGGGAGACCCAGAGAAGGGGGCTGGGTGCTTCCTGTCAGCCTTGGGAACAGTGAGGAGGCCTGAAGGCAAAATGAGCAACAAGTGAGGGTGGGTTTGGATACCTCTTAACGCTCCTAAAATTCAGTAGGAGCTTAGAATCCCCAAAGGGCAGATCATATGTCATCACTCTGTGGAAAACCATCCAACAGCTCTTCATTCCACCAAAGAAAAAATTGAAGTCCCTGAGCCGGGCGTGGCGGTGAATGGTTATAATTCTAATATTTGGGAGGCTGAGACAGGAGGATCCAGGTTCATGGCCAGGCTCAGCCACTTAGTGAAGCTCTCTGTAACTTAGTGCGACCCTGTTTCAAAAAGAAAGAATAAAAAATAGGGCTGGGGATGTAGCTTAGAGGCAGAATGCTCCTGGGTTCAATCCCCAGTACTGTGGGAAAAAAAGAAAAAAAAAAAAAATTGAAGTCCCCGCAAAGGCCTAGGAGGATCTCTAAGACCTGCCCCATCATCCACTCTGCCCCCTGTCTTTCCTCATCCTTGCTTTCTCATGCTTGTCAAGCATACCACATACCATGTCTGCCCTCGCTGTAACAAAGTACCTGAGGTAACTTACAAGGAGGAAAGGTTCGTTTTGGCTCATGGTTTCAGTTCGTAGTCAGTTGGGCCTGTTGTTTTGGGCCTGTGGTGAGGCAGGAAGTGCAGAGTGGAGTAAGATGCTCACCTCACTGGTAATTCTAGTTATGTGAGAGGCTGAAAAAGGAGGATCATAGGTTCCATATCAGCCTCAGCAACTTATCAAGACTTAGCAACCACGCAAGACTCTGTTTCAGAACTAAAAAGCTGGGTGTGTTGGTGCACTGACTTGTAATCCCAGCACTTGGGAAGCTGAGACAGAAGGATCACAGGTTCGAGGACAATCTCAGCAAGTAGTGAGACTCTCATCAATCTAGTGAGACCCTGTTTCAAAATAAAAATAAAATAGGGCTGGGGGTGTAGCTTGGAGGTAGAACGCCCCTGGGTTCAATCCCTAGCACCAAAAAAAAAAAAAAAAAAAAAAAAAAGAAAAAGCCAGGCGGGGTGGCACATGCCTGTAATCCTAGTACTTGGGAGGCTGAGACAGGAGAATCACAGGTTCAAGGCCAGCTTCAGCAACTTAGTGAGACCCTGTTTCAAAATAAAACACAAAATAGGGCTGAGGTTATAGCTCAGAGGTAGAATATCCCTGAGTTCAATTCCTGGTACCAAACAAAAAATAAATAAATAAAAAGTAAAAAGGGCTGCAGGTGTAACTCAGAGGTAGATCCAGGTTCAATCTCCAGTACCACACACCCAAAAAATAAATAATCTGGCATAATAAATAATTATGAATTGTGGTGCTATAAACATGGCTATGCATGTATCACTATAGTATTTTGACTTTAATACTTTTGGAAAGATTCCAAGGAGTAGTAAAGCTGAGCATCATAGTCTTTTGAGGACCCTCCATACTGATTTCCAGTGGTTGTACAATTGTTTTGTGTATGTGGTACTGGGAATTAAACCCAGAGGCATTCTACATCCAAGCTACATCCTAGACTAATTTTTTTTTTTTTTTTTTGCGGTACTGGGGATTGAACTCAGGGGAATTCTACCTCCGAGCTATACCCCTAGGCCTGTTTTTTATTCTTTATTTCTGAAACAGGGTCTCACTAAGTTGCCAAGTGCCTCACTAAGTAGCTGAGGCTGGCTGTGAACCCGGATCCTCCTGTCTCAGCCTCCCAAACGCTGGGATTCCAAGCATGCGCCACAATTTTATTTATTTGGAAACCGGGACTCACTAGGTTACTGAGAGCCTCACTTTGCCAAGGCTTTCCTTGAACCTGCAATCCTCCGGTCTCAACCTTCCAAGTAGTAGGATTACAAGGTGCATCACCATGCCCGGCTTTGTAGTTGTACAAATATTTACAATCACTATTTCTCCACATACTTCCTCCCTAGCATTTATTGTTAGCATTTTTGATGATTGTCATTATAATTGAAATGAGATAAAACTCCAGAGTAGTTTGAATTTGCATTTCCCTGATTGCTAGTAACCTTGAACATTTTTACAGATATTTATTGGCCATTTGTAGTTCTTTGTTTGAGAAGTGTCTATTCAGCTCAATTGTTTTTGTTTTTTATTTTGTGGTACTAGGGATTGAACCCAGGGACATTCTACCTCTGAGCTACACTTCCAGCCCTATTTTACTTCTAATTTTGAAACAGGGCCTCACTAGGTTAATGAGAATCTCACTATTTCTTGAGGTTGTCCTTGAAACTGTGATCCTCCTGTCTCAGCCTCCCACATACTAGGATTGCAGAGGTGTGCCACCATGCCAGGTTCAGTTGCCTATTTTTTTTCCAGTACTAGGGATTGAACCCAGGGGCATTCTACCTCTGAGCTCCACCCCCAGACCTATTCTTTAATTCTTTATTTGGAAGCAGGGTCTCACTAAGTTGTGGAGGGCCTAAGTAGCTGAGGCTGGCTGCGAACTCACAATCCTCCTGTCTCAGCCTCCCAAGTACTGGGATTACAAGCGTGCACCACTACACCTGGCTTTCAATTGCGTATTTTAAAATTATTTTTATTTTGTGTGTGTGTGTGTGTGTGTGTGTGTGTGTGTGTGTGTGTGTGTGTTTTAGTTCTCTCTATATTCTAGATACTAGTCCTCTACCAGAGGTAAAGATTAGTTTCTCTCTTCAGACTCTTCATCACTTCCTTTGCTGTACAGAAGCCTTTTTTTATTTTTTGGTACTGGGGATTGAACTCAGGGGCATTCTACCTCCAAGCTATACCCCCAGCCCTATTTTTTATTCTTTATTTTGAAACAGGGTCTCACTAAGTTGCGGAGTGCCTCACTAGGTAGCTGAGGCTGGTCGCGAACCCAGATCCTCGTCTCAGCCTCCCAAATGCTGGGATTACAAGCCTGCGCCACCACACCCGGCTTTACAGAAGCCTTTTTTTTTTTTCTGGGTGGGGGGGCAGTATGGGGATTGAATACAGGGGCATTCTACCTCTGAGCTACACCCCCAGTCCTGTTTCTTTTCTTTTTTTTTTTTTTTTTTTGCGGTACTGAGGATTGAAGTCGGGGGCATTCTACCTCTGAGCTATACCCACACCCCTACTTTTTTATTCTTTATTTTGAAACAGGGTCTAAGTTGCGGAGGGTCTCACTAGGTAGCTAAGTCTGGCCTCGAACCCGGATCCTCTGGTTTCTCATTATTTTTTAAACAGGGTCTCACTAAGTTGGGCAGAGCCTAAGTAGCTGAGGCTGGCTGCAAACCCGGATCCTCCGGTCTCAGCCTCCCAAGTACTGGTATTACAAGTGTGCACCATCCAGCCTGGCAGAGTTCCTTTCTTAGACTTAAAACCCGCCTTGCGTTAACAGAATGCTCTGTGAATTCCATCATGCTTCCACAAGCACTGTCTCCAGATGCTGTTACCATGGGCCACCTCTGCCACACATCTTAATATTCTTGAACAAGACCACTCCTGTTCTAGTTCCAACAGTTTTTCTCATACTGTTCTCTAATAAAAAGTCTGCAAAATGTAAATAATCTTGAGTCCCAGCCAGAAGCAATCACAATGAAATTGGAAACAGACTATGAATGCAGGAACACTATATTTATTAGGTCAATAATTCATTTTTAGCAATACAAGTACAGAATATATCACAATGCTGGTTACAAACATACTTAGTATGGTTTAATAATTACAAATAATGGTGGGCACTACAAGTCGGTGAGAATGATATGAAAGGTCATTCTGACACAATGAACTGTCTTCAAGAATCTACTAATGATCTTAGATATTTCTACAGAAAGTATTGTGGCACTAGTAGTGGGGATTTTCAGGTAAAGAATGTTAATGATTTGTTTTTAATTATTCATTAAGACCTTTTATTTTGAATCTATTAAATTAAAATCCCCTGTTGCTTAACAAAGTATAAAAATAGTACTGACCTGGTAATATTTAATAAAATGTAGCATTCATTCACATCATAAAAGTAGAACTAAATTGAAAAGGTTTAGTTACCATGGCAACATGTCTTTCCATAAAATGATATACAGAAATGAGTGATGTTACACAAATGGTACCTGGAACGAGTATTTAGTGATCCAACACTTAACTGTGCACCACAAACCAAGTTTTCTAGATATCTATATATAGCATATATATTTAATCTTAAATTTTACTTATGAAAAACATGTGCACTTCAACAAACTCACTAAGGCCACTCATGCTATAGATACCTAGGACTGCAAGAATATTATTTAATAAATCCTAAAGCACACTTCATCAGATCAACAGGGTAAAACCAGTTTTCTGCCTAAAACATTCCTGAGATTTGTGGACAAAGAATTACTAGTGTTCAAGTTGGAGATCAATCCAAATGCTGTATTAAAAAAAATTTCCTGGTAACTTAAGGTCTTCCAAAGCCAAGAGGTGAAATATGCACTAATTTTTAAAGCAAAAATAAAACTGTTAAAATTTAGTACTCATAAGTATTTTTCCAGTAGTAACTTCGCCATCCAGCAAAAGCAGTTAGGAAGAAGCAAGGCTACAAATCCTGGGGAAACTATTAAAACAAAACAAAAAACAAGTGCTGACTAACAATACCTGCTTCTTAGCAAATCATTTCTTCAATTTGTAAAGTTTTGGCCAAAAGCTTCAATCACATTTTGGGCATGTGCTTACTATTAAGCTTTCTGTTTGCACTATAAAGAGAAGCCAAGTGGCACTCTATTTAAAATTTTTTTTTTCAGTACTGGGGATGGAACCTGGGGGTATTCTATCTCCAAGCTACAGTCCCAGCCCTATTTTTTTTTTTTATTCTTTATTTGGAAACAGGGTCTCACTAAGTTGCAGAGGGCCTCCCTAAGCAGCTGAGGCTGGCCGCAAACCGGGATCCTCCAGTCTCAGCCTCCCAAATGCTGGGATTACAAGCATGCGCCACCACGCCCATTTCTCACTATTTAAGATTGTAGCCGCTGTACTTTTTTTTTTTTTTTTGAGATGGGCCTTGCTGTTGTTGCCCAGGCTAGTCTTGAAGTAACTCATAGGCTCAAGCGATCTTCCTGCCTCAGTCTCCCAAGGAGCTGGGACTATGGGCATGTGTGTAACAACACACGTGGCTTTCTCTATTAATTTTCACAAGATTATGAACTCTTCTTAACAGGCTAGGAACAAAGGTCTCTTATTTTCACAATGCCAAAAATACCTGGGCAGGGGTTATTATAAAGCAACAGTGAGTTCATTTTTAACCAAAGACAGAGAGCTGATGTAAGAAGGGTCCTTAACCTTTGGACAAAGTCAGCTTTGGGGACCCATAAATATCATGTTCTTAAAAACTCAACTGGCTCTGTTAAACTGAATCCAAAACTGTGGACCATCCACGTGGCATGTGAAGCTCCTTGATGCCCTCAACTTTCAGTAGCACCAAATTTTAAAAGACTGGGTAGAAGTCAGGGAAGGATGAGACCAAAGGCCTTTTTTTTTTTTTTTTTTGTACTAGGGATCGAACCCAGAGGCATTCTACCTCCAAGTTATACCCCCAGCCCAATTTTATTTCTTATTTGGAAACGGTCTCACTAAGTTGCCAAGGCTGGCTTCGAATCTGCAATCCTCCCATCTCAGCCTCCCCAGTACTGGGATTACAAGCGTTGTGCCACCACATCTGGCTTTCAAAGGTCTTTTTAAAATGTCTCCACTGAACCTTCAGAAAATGCTTCAAGTGGGCCAGGGCTTCTTACACACAACCTCACCTATATGTAAAAAGTTGGTGCAAGCCATTGGTTGTGAGGTAAGTTTTATTCTTTGAGTTATTATCTTTTAATGTCATAATTCATGGCGTCATTTGTCTAACTCAAATATCCTTAGTAGAGAGAAATCTTACACACTTAATGTTAAGTCATTTCGCTAACATAAAACAGCAATCTTTTTTCTTAAGTAGAGTATAGGCATTATATCAACATTCATGGACTTAAAACATTAAAGCAGTGATGATATAGAGAAACTGCCAATGGTGGCATGTGGTGAAAAAAACCAAACTGGTTGCTAATTGATGTCATCACCCTGTGATCTTAGGCTTCCACAAATCATGTTACTTTAGCACTGCAAGTTAAGTTGAGTTCAACTGAGGGAGGATGAGGCCTTAAGTCATTTGCTTGATTTTATCCTAAGAAATGCTGTATGTGCACAAAACCCCAAAATATATAGATTAAATAAAAAAAAAAAAACTTCATGTAGAAACATTAAGTTTCAAAATATTTATTGAAAAACAATTTATCATGACATGCCTATACCACAAACATACCATAGGACTCTAAATAACCCATAGAAGTATACAAAGCCTATCCTGAAAATATCTTTAGAGGTATTAAATATATAGGCCCATGAGGATAGAGCTAAGTAACTTAAAATGTTAGTCCTTGGTCACACAGACTATTTGGTAATTAAGAAAAGGTGCCTCTTGGCTTCAGACTTCAAATAATTGGGAGGGGGACCAGCTACATAAAATGCAGGTGTGCCAGTTTATTTTCTATAATCTAAGAAAGTAACTCAATTTGAGGAATAAACCTAGGTTTCTAAATCACAAAGTCTTCATCTTAGGGTCTGGGCTTGTTTCATCTAAGTACATCTCCCAACAAATCCCCTCCTGGGGACTTAAATGCATTGGCTCCTAACAAGACTGCAAATAAGTTTCCAACAAGTTGGGAAGTTCGAAAAAGCATTTAAAATAAAACGTGAAATTTCCCAATTAATTTTCCTGTACTCTATGCGACAGTTTAGGGTTTTTTTCCCCCTCACCCAATGTGCATGTTAAAAGAAAACCAAAATTCAACACACATCCACTCACCCATAGACTACCCCAAGCATTAGCCAGGAGCAACATCTCTAATGGCCAAGTCATGAACCCCTGAAAATAGGGGAGAAACCCAGATTCTTAAGTACAGAGGCACCAGACGGGCCTCTAGCGTAAGAATTGAGGTAACAGCAAAAGACCTTTTTGTTTCTTGGTTTGCTACATGTCACAACTTCTCAAGTCTGAACATTACTTCAACATTAAGTAAACAAACTGGTTTTTAAAAAAAGATTAAAACCCAATAAACAGAGAGACTAATTGGTAAAACAGACATATCAAAGGGGATTTTTCTATTAATTCCTGGATTTCAAACACAATGACGTGGCTGTACTATTATTTACTGGAAAAATGAAGGACTTTCTAAGAAGACAAATTTTGGGGCGTTCGATTTCCTTAATCCCCACAAGCAACATAGTAATCTAAAATTCCCATCTGGACATGAGCAATTTCATGACTCTTAGCCAATATACTTAACTGCACTGATTATTATGGTAACATTTAAAATGAGGGCGGTGGTTGCAGCAGGTATTTATAGACTTGCTTATGGCATCGCCATCTGCGTACCTTGACTAGAGATATGCCACTGAAACTGCCTAATTTCCCTAGTTTGGCATCTATTATATGAATATAACTTTTGCATTATCATTTTTCATAATATATCTAACTGAAATTATTCTATTGATAAAGGCATATGCAGGGGCTAAAATAATAATATAAAGCCTCTGGTCCAAATAACCACCTTCTGCATTAGGATGGTCCATTTTAGATCCTCCTGGTCCGGTTAGCAATGCTATTAAGAGCATCTTGCATTGTTGTAACAAAAACAAACAAGAGTTAAAACTGCTGGTCTCTCAGATTTTCTATTACTTACAGATCAACACTGGTCCAGTTCAGATGAATCTGACAGTCCTTCCCTTGTATAGAGTTCGGGAGTGGTTGCATCTACTTCTCTGGGTAAGGTGACCACACCTCAAGTCAGGATGTCCCTCTTTTATTAGTACTTGTGTTAACTTTTCTATACTGCATATAAAGATTTTTCCTCATAAAATTTCTTTATAATACAGTATTGAATACCTCCACAAGGAAGAATTATATGTTAAAAAGTTGTTAAAATCATCCTTACATAATAAGAATGCAACTCTTTTAAACTCTTAAATAGTTTTATTTAGGGGTTCTTTCTTTTTTTTTTTTTTTTTTTTTTAAACTTTCAGGCTTTCTGCAAAATGAATTATTTTTTAAAAAGAAAAAAAAAATCCTGTTGTTTGTTCTACTAGGTTGCAAATGTGGGCCAGACTACTTATACATGCGATACATGCTGAATATAACTGAATATATGCTTATTCTACGGACACTCTGCAAGATAGGGATTACCCAAAATAGGGTCTTCAATGGACTGGACCAGTGTTTCAATGCAAATTCCAGCCCCCAAAACAACATGGTTTTGATTTCACAGTATGAATTCCCTGGAATCTGGGAAAAAGTAATTGATTAACTGAGGTCCTTCCTCAGCAGCTTGGTCCCTCAATATTCTGAGAAATCAGGAAGGACTGCACCACTTCTTCAGTGGACTGGGGGCTGGTGTTGACGTCTTCAAGAGCATCGGTCACTGAATACTGCCGATCCCGCAACCGGTTCCAGTTAGACAGAACATTGTGATATTCAAACACTTTCTCATAATTTCCAATGGAGTTGTAAAGTTTAATGAGACCTCGGTAATCATATTCTAGTCCACTGTAGCCTTCACCAAAAAGTTTCTTCCCTAAAAGCAGAAAATAAATAAAAACAATTTTTAAAAAAGTAAGTTTAAATAATGAAGTAACAGTTTTCTTCCACACAAACACAATTTTTTTTTTTTTTGTGGTACTGGGGATTGAACTCAGGGGCATTCTACCTCCGAGCTATACCCCCAGTCCTACTTTTTTATTCTTTCTTTCTTTCTTTATTTATTTATTTATTTTTGCGGTACTGGGGATTGAACTCAGGGGCATTCTACCTCCGAGTTATACCCCCAGCCCTATTTTTTATTCTTTATTTTGAAACCGAGTCTCACTAAGTTGCGGAGTGCCTCACTAGGTAGCTGAGGCTGGCCGCGAACCCGGATCCTCCGGTCTCAGCCTCCCAAATGCTGGGATTACAAGCGTGCGCCACCACACCCGGCTATTCTTTATTTTATTTTATTTTTTTTTTTTGCGGTACTGGGGATTGAACTCAGAGGCATTCTACCTCCGAGCTATACCCCCAGCCCTATTTTTTATTCTTTATTTTGAAACCGAGTCTAAGTTGCGGAGTGCCTCACTAGGTAGCTGAGGCTGGCCGCGAACCCGGATCCTCCGGTCTCAGCCTCCCGAATGCTGGGATTACAAGCGTGCGCCACCACGCCCGGCTTATTCTTTATTTTAAAACAGGGTCTCACTAAGTTGTGGAGGGCCTCACTGGTTTGAGGCCAGTCATGACAACTTAGTGAGGCCTTGTTTCAAAATAAGAACATAAAACAGGGCTAGGAATGTAGCTCTGAGGAAGAATGCCCCTCGGTTTAATCCCCTGTACCACAAACACATACATACACAAAAACAAATGTAAAGGGACTGATTTCTTAAGAGATCTCAAAGGAGAATGGCAAAGCCGGGCGTGGTGGTACACACTTGTAATCCCAGCATTTGGGATGCTGAGACCTGAGGATCCAGGTTCACGGCCAGCCTCAGCTACTTAGTGAGGCACTCCGCAACTTAGTGAGACCCTGTTTCAAAATAAAGAATAAAAAATAGGACTGGGGATGTAGCTCGGATGTAGAATGCCCCTGAGTTCAATCTCCAGCACCACAAAAAAAAAAAAACAAAACAAGAAACCATCACCAACAACAAAAAAACGGAGAATGCAGCACTCAAACAGTAAAATACATATGCACAAAGCTATTAATTACAGTCGTGTTTGTTATTGCAAAGTAATAAACAATAAAAATGCATAGGAAAATGGTTCAATCAACTCTAAGTGGCATGCTATTATTCATCTGTAAACTCAAGAGGAAACTTTCACTTTCTATGAACTGACATGGAAGGATTTACAGGGAATATTAAATTGAAAAAAAGCAAAGTATACTTGGGAGGCTGAGAGAGGAGGATCACAGGTTCACGGCCAGCCTCAGCTACTTAGTGAGACTCTGTTTCAAAACCAAGAATAAAAAAATAGGGCTGGGAGTGTAGCTTGGAGGCAGAATGCCCTTGGGTTCAATCCCCAGAACTACAAAAAAGAAGAAAAGTATAAAATAATACTATTCTATGCTATCTCTATGTGTAAGAAAGGGAAAATAATACTTATCTTTTTGTGTGTGTATGAAAAATTTTATCGATAAAGGATAAATGAGCAACTAATGAGACTGCACCCTCAGCAGGTAGGTGGGAATCGAGTAGAAGAAATTGGGGTACGCTGAGTATGTCTCCGTATACTCTTTTGTATAGCTGTGATTTTAAGAACATTAATAATTCACGCTCTCAAAAAATAAAAAAATGGCTGAGTGTGGTGGCACATGCTTGTAATCCCAGCATTTGGGAGGCTGAGACTGGAGGATCTGGGTTTGTGGCCAGCCTCCGTTACCTAGTGAGGCCCTCCGAAACTTAGTGAGAACCTGTTTCAAAATAAAGAATAAAAAATAGGGCTGGGGGTATAGCTCGGAGGTAGAATGCCCGAGTTCAATCCTAGTATCGAAAAAATAAAATAAAATAAAATAACAAAATGAACAAAGATGGAGGAGTAAAATGTAATTGTTTAAATGAATGAACCTAGCTGGGCGTAGCGGCGCACGCTTGTAATCCCAGCATTTGGGAGGCTGAGACCGGAGGATCCGGGTTCGCGGCCAGCCTCAGCTACCTAGTGAGGCACTCCGCAACTTAGTGAGACCCTGTTTCAAAATAAAGAATAAAAAATAGGGCTGGGGGTGTAGCTCGGAGGTAGAATGCCCCTGTGTTCAATCCCCAGTACCGCAAATAAATAAATGAATGAATGAATGAATGAATGAACCTGTTTTTCAAATGAATATATCCACACACAAGGGGAGGATAAATAATTCAATTACTTTTGAGCATAGTATTCTGAACATATACTACTTTCAGGCTAAGGACAAAGAAACTGTAAACAAAGAAAGAACTGTAAGTAATAGGTTTGTTTATTTGTTTGTTTTGGTACTGGAGATTGAACCCACAGGCATTCTACCTTTGAGCTACACCCCTAGCTCAATTTTATTTCTTTTCTTTTTCTTTTTGCGGTACTAGGGATTGAACTCAGGGGCATTCTACCTCCGAGCTACACCCCCAGCCCTATTTTTTATTCTTTATTTTGAAACAGGGTCTCACTAAGTTGTGGAGTGCCTCACTAGGTAGCTGATGCTGGCCGTGAACCAGGATCCTCTGGTCTCAGCCTCCCGAATGCTGGGATTACAAGCGTGCGCCACCACATTGGGCAGTAGGTTTATTTTTCACAGATATATGAGTTAGCAATTGTAAAACCATGTGCATTTTGGGATTGAGCAAGTCAGTCAATATATTATGGCTAACGGGGGACAGATGAATAGATGACTTATAACAAAGGGATAATGACAATCTTTTGAAGAAATAGTCTTGGATCGTCAGAATTTGCATATAGAAAAAAGTGAAATCTGATTCCTAGCTCCACCATAAACAAAAATAGATTTTAGGTTTGTAAATCTAAACACGAATTAAAGTTTCAGAAGAAAATTTTCATCACTTTGGAGTAGGAAAAGATTTCTTAAGTTCTAGCCACAAAAAGAAAAGATCCACATATTCAGCTACATTAAAATAAAGGAAGCCGGG
>PVLC010046191.1:0-11507 GCA_004027655.1 Graphiurus murinus | reverse complement strand
GTACTGGGGATTTAACTCAGGGGTATTCTACCTCTGAGCTATACCCCCAGCCCTATTTTTTATTTTTAATTTTGAAACAGTTGTGGAGTGCCTCACTAGGTAGCTGAGACTGGCCTCGAACTGGGATCCTCTGGTCTCAGCCTCCCAAATGCTGGGATTACAAGCATGCACCACCACACCTGGCTTGATGAACAACTTTCAATATGACTTCTTTGGATGACATTGATCTTCATTTATGTTTGCTCCCCATTTATCTAGTCAAAGCTCTGCCATGTTCTTTGCTTCCATGGTGCAAGCCATCTGTCCACCCGTACAATCAGCCATGCACTCGGGAAGCATAGAGGTAGGGTAGAAAGAACATGGGCTTGGGATGAGGCAGACATGAGCCAAGCTTAGCTCTGACCTTAGGTGATAAAAATAGGCAATACCATATATTCCTTGTTTAGTATGGGCTAGAGTCTGTGCTCAGCAACCTACCTGTGATATATGAGTCCTCACAGTCAACCTATGAGCATCACCACTTTTGATTCAGAAATGAAAAAAACTGAGATCTAGAGATATTAAGTAATTTACCCAAAGTCTGAATTTTAATCCAGATCTGTCTCAATGAAACCCAATTTGCCACAGAGTACGCCCTCCAAGGGCTGGATTCCCTTGATCTCTGCTTCCTCACATGAAATATGTTGACCATTTTTACATGTTAACCAATTTCTTCTGTCTCAAATTAAATAATCAACATATAAAGAGCACTGCAGATGACCTGGCACATAGCATATGTTCCATAAATGTTCCCATCCCCGCTGCTGAGGCTGATTCTAAGAAATAAGAATTTCTGACCTTAAGCCAAAAAATCTCACTGGGTGGCTTGGCTTTCCTATACGGGCTTTAGGAGATTCACTGAGGCCTAATTAACACACCTCTTTCAAGGCTGCATCCCTCACGTCTTGTAAGTAAATAAAACAGACGCAGAAAATTGGTGTTGGAAATCGTGGTCACAGAGGAAGAGGGTGTGAGAAGTAGAGAGCAAACCTAGTTATAGAATTTGGGCCATGACTCCTCCAGCCTCGTCTTTGATGTGCATGTGCTTACGTGTGCTCAATATTTTAAGCTGTTCCATGTGTACATATTTGTGTATGTGTGTGTATATGTGTATATATACACACACATCTAGAAGTAGATGTATTTAGACGCAGATATATACACACATGTAATGATATCCTAAATAAGCCACCAATACCACCCTTAAAGTGACTTTAGAAAATTAACCCATTGGAATAAGCAATAATACGTGAACTGTAAACATTCTTGCATGTTGGCAGATAACCACACTACACTTTCCCCTCCCAGAACGGAGAGAAAGAAGAAAGGGAATAACACAATAGCAGAAAAATGCACTAATCAAATCCATAATCAACTTTGATGATGGAGCAAGGATTCTAATCAAAACACAATGGGGCAAAGTCGCAACAGGTTGTAAGCTTGGAGCTGCACTCTCTTCCCAGGGGCCTCACCCGTGCTTTCCTTTTAAACATCTAAACCACTTGCAGAGGATTTCAATCATCTCTAATTACTTTTTAAAAGAAACGAGTTGCAAGCTGAGCACTAGCTCCTAAAAACAGGAAATATCAAAGTATTATATGTATAATTTTTTTCCTCTGCAACTGCTTCTTAAAAATAGGCTGATGTCTCCTCAAATAACTCACAAGAGTTCCTTATCTGAAGGTTGGCCAGAAAAGGTTTCCGAGCTAACACAGAGCGTGTCTCTAAAACAATTCTTTGCACGTGGTCATAATTTATATACAAGAGACTAGAGCAGATGCTATAGATGGCTGTTCTTGGGGAAAAGTCCAGGTATCTCAGTACCAGGAAGAGGATTCAGGAGACATGTGCTGCTAGCAGAGTGGTTTCCTCTCCTGGGGGTTGAAAACCAGCTGTGGGTTTGTGAGAGAAACTCCAGGTGAAGGGGCTGAAGGGTTAACAGTGGTGCTACACCTTATAGCCATTAGCTAGCTAAGTTAGGTCTTTCCCACTTGATAGAGATAGAGAACAGGCTAGTGGGATAAATGGGAAGTCACTGGCTAGGGGAAATTAATGGGTAAGAAAAGAGCAGCCACAGTTTCCCCTGTTAGTAATACATGGGACATTCTGAACCCCAAGCTAATTATAATAATCACCATCATTTCACAAGGGTCTGGTATGAATCTATGAATCAGGTCCTTACTAGATGCCACCTCCTCAGCATATCACCACCAGACAGCACATTTGGAATTGCCATGTACCAGGAAGCCAGCATTCACATCCAATCCTTCTACTGCAAAGCCTCTGGCCTTTCTCTTCATTGCCTTTTTAAATGGAAGATGCCAGACTTAGAGCAATCACTTGTTGCCTGAAGTGACATTCGCTCCTGCTCTGCACCACAGCATGACTTCCTATGATCCTTTCCTGTTGGGTTCATTCATTCTCCCCTTCTCTCTTCCCCACCAGTCATTTTTGCCCATTTGTGAAGCCCAGCCCATCTCCTGCCTTCTCCATGAGGCTCCTTGGAGCTCTCTGGCCAGTGAGCCCCTTCCCTGCCTTTCAGCACAGTGGGTTCCCAGCCCCCAGCATAACTCTTAGCCCTCCCTGTGTTGTTCCATGTTGGATCCATAAGCTAGGCCTCCCAATTAGACTGTAAAATCCTTAAGGCCTAGACCATGTCTTATTTGCCCTGCAGGTCTGCCAGAGCATCATGGAGGGAAGCAGCAATGAAGAGTGAGCAAGTCACAGGTGTGCAGCTGGCTGAGCTGGGCTCCCTACTCTGACACACTGGATGACCTGGAACAGTCACTGTACCTTGCTGGGCTTCATTTCCTCATTGGGCTCAATGGTTACAGCTGTGATCTGACAAATCAGGGCCTACAAGTTATCAGGCAGGCTCTGTGACTATCTCTGCACAACATCGTAGGTAAGGGGATAGAGTCCAGAGCCAGAATGTGCAAGCTCTAATTCTACTAATTCTATCTCTACTGCTTACAAGGTTACTAAACTGGTCTTTGCCTTGATTTCCTCATGTGTAAAATGGAGATAATTAACAGTTATCTCATTGGATTGTTATAAGAGTAAAATGAGTTATTTTATGTCAGGTACTAGAACAACTCCTGGCACATAGGAAGTGCTTACTATGTAAGGATTTGCCATTATCATTATCGTTGTTATTATTTTATCATTATCATAGAAAACAAATATGTCACGCCTGCCCTAAGTGCTGCTGGGAAGGTGAGTGAGCCTAGCACATCAGACACATGACAAGTGGTCATGCCTTTCCCTCATTTCCCCACTGAACCTAGTAGTTATGAGGCATGTGACAGAGGCTCTGTAAATCCTTGTGAACAGACTGATACCTTCGCTAGGGCTTGAGGGAATGAGCCATGTCTTTTCTCACTTAGAGGCTACTAAATCTAGGTTCAACATACTTTCTCTCTGGGGTTAGCAATATAAGTAGCTAATTTTATTAATTGTTCCTTGTGTGCCACACAAAACACTAAACACATTTTATTATACTTAATGCTCACAGCAAATCTTGTGGTTGTTTATGCCCATTTTGCAGATGGTAACTCTGAGGCCCAGAGAAGTTAATGGACTAAATCACCCAGGTAGACAGACACAGTATACCACCATGACTTTAAAACCTGGGCTATTAGCCACTGCACAACCCAGCCTCCTGCCAGAAATCCCCAGAATAAAAGGAAGGTAGGGGCCCCAAGATAACGTTTGCCATTGGATTAATCATTTCCTGAGTGTCTTTTAATGATAAATGTCCAAGTTTTAGACCAGGGAACTACCAGATGGCCAACTGGACACATAATCGGGGAATTTTTCCGGAACGTGAATGTTCACCATGTTAGTCAGTGTGGGGACACTCTGTCCAAAGTAGGTAAAATCCATTTTGCCAGAATCCCTTTGATGTCAGGGCGGGGCTATGAGAACAAGGATCTGCTACCTGTCACAGAAAAGAAGCCCTAGAAACTTTGGACATTGACAAGGAGAAAGTAAGCTGATAAAGCCAGGACAGTCCACTGGGAAGTGCCAATTTCCTTAGCAGTCCATTCAGACTCTCTTAATGGCCAGTAGACAAGGGTCCACTGAGGGCAAGAGAGGTGGGATAGGGGGGTGCTGGGGATTGTGAGCCAACAGCGAAGAAGGTAAGCAATGCCTTTAGGGCACGGGACCAGACCAGCTGGAGGACCCCCCCCCCTCAGGGGAGAAGGTGATGAGTCACTTTTCCAGGACCTGCCCACTGCAAGACCTCCAATAGTGTATGTTACTGGAAGGTCAAATGGGCAAAAGCAGACAGCTGCCTGGCTATGAATAACCCCAGTGCCTACCTGCCTCATTCCTCCAGTCCTCCTCATCAGGCTGGAGGGTATGTGTCACATTCCGAGTCACTGTCCTGCTCTTAAGAAATTGTCCACTATACCTTACAATTACCCCCCACCCATGGCTAAAGAGGAAGCCCTGGCAGGAGGCACTCTGGAACTCACCCCAATTTCAGAGCCCCCTGGACAAATCCTGTGGCTAACAACAGAAAAAGAGCAGAGCATACAACCCTAGCAGAGACAGGGCCTGGAGCACAGAGGAAATCTTGCCTTCCTCCCACACACCATCACTCAAAACTGTCAGCTTCCAAAAATGTTTAGCAAGTGCAGCAGCAAGGGCCATGCTTATCAGCCCGGTGTGGGAGCTTAATCTGCCGGGAGGGCCTTCTCTAGCCCAGAGTTCCAAAAGTCTGCTTACAATTAGCTTCCAGCTCCAGTTCCTCCATCAGAACGGCTAGGAATGTGTTGAGCGCTAGCCTCTGATCAGAGAAAGCACCAGGAGAAGGTGGGGGGGGGGGCAGTGTCAGCAGAGAAGTGCCTGCCAAAAAGGTCAGCTGGTCTGTTGCCACTCCCCGCCCCACACCAACCCCAAAACACCTCCCCCTCTGGCTTCCCGCCTGTCCCTACCGGGACAGTCACATCCGTCAGGTCGGTCGGTCCCCAAAAGTCCCTGCTGACTGCCTGCCAAGAAAATACAGCATGCCCCTGCTCCCTCCTACCAGAAGAGGGGGGAAATGCAGCAGGGGAGGGCTGGAGGCCAAGAGAACCTGATTGGCCCGTGTGGATTTCCTTAAAAGAGATTGCAAGACCGGGTCCTGTCACCCAGCCGAACTGGGTGATACCGGCTCTGTCTGGAAAGGTAGAAGTCACCATTTCTCTTCCAGACATTCTCCCACCCTCATTCCCACACCTGCCCCCCACTCCCACCTCCTCAGTCACCCGGGCTACCGACACCAGGATCTACTACCCTGGAAGGAGGGGCTTAGCTTCGGGCCGCCATTCCGAGGCAGCCACCCAGCCACCCCCACCCCCACTCCCACCCCCACCGCTACTGCCAGCCAAGACGCTAGGAGTCTCCAGCCGCCACCGCAGTCCCTGCACCTCGCCGGAATCTCATTCCTCTGAGGATGGAGCAGGGACAAGCCATCTTCAAGCCAAGAGGAGAGCAGGTTCACTGCCACTCTCCGCCCCCCCCCCCTTTCCTGGATCTTGCAGCTAGGTCTGGGGACTTCCAACCCAATGAAGAGTAAGACCATTACTGCTGGAGACAGAACCGGGAGGCAGATACACATACACACATATAGTTGCAGCAACAGATACTGTCTTCTTAGGCCCAAGCCCTCAACATGCAGGACCTGACATTTCCAGGGTTGCACGCGCTTTTGGAGAACACCTCGGCCGTGCTCCCAACGAGATGCTGCAGGTCTGCACCCAGGGTTTTGCAGAGCTCCTTATGCAAACCCTAGACACCCGGGCCACACCCACTGGCCGGTCCACTCTTCTCCTGCATCCCGCCATCAGCCAGCATAAGGGGAACGGTTACCCTCCCTGCCCGCATGGTAACCTTTCCTCCATATAGCCGTGTCCCCCACCCCCATGAAGCATTTCCTCATACCCACCCCAGAACAGTTTCCCAGCACACAGCACCTCTCACCTGGGTATCGAACCCATTTTCCAGAGAGCCGCTCGTCCGCAGTGGGAGCCCCTCCCCCGCCGTTTCCTGCAGCCCCTGCGATTTCAGAGGTATCTGGCTAGGGTAGGCGGTCTTGCTCACCTCCACCTTGCTTCCCAACTTAAGGTAGCAGGGCTGGGGGCCAGTCCGGGCCGGGGGCACGTGCAGTATGGGCGCGGCGCTGTGCACGGGTTTGGGCAGTCCCGACTTCATTTTGGAGGCTACCAGGATGGCCGGCATCTTCTCCCGGGGCTTAGGCTTTCCCAGCACGTCCCTGGCAGCGGCGGCGGAGGCGACCGCTAAAGGCAGCGCGGGCAGCAGAGCAGGCGCCGGGCCTCGGCCCGCGAGGCGCCCACCACCAGTGGAAGAAAAAAAAAAAAAAAACAGAATCCCCGGGTAGGGGAGCTCGAAGCAATCAGGGGATCGCGCCTTGGAGGTGCAGAGATAGGGTCGGGGACTGGTCCCGGCGTTCAGCGAGTCCCACCTGGATGGATGCTGCAGCCGGGTCTCACGCCCCTCCTGGGCGGCCTGTTCAAGAGCTCTGGGCGTTCAGGGACTGCTGCCTCTGAAAATTTTCCTCCTGGGAAACCGAGGTTTGGACTCCCATGTTAACTTGTCATTGCGTCTCTGAAGTGAGGCCCTTTTGGAAGAGACAGGCGATGGGGACGCACGGGTCCGCTGCAGCGACAGCCAGTGTGAGCGGGCGAGGGAAGGAGAGAGGGAGGGTGCACGCAGTCTAAGACGACTCCACCGAGAGGCGGATGCCACCCTGGTCGCGAGCACCGCAGTGTCACCCGCGAGGCAGCAGAGGCGCGGCGGGAGCCCCCGAAAGGTCTCTGTTGGCGTGACAGTCAATCACCACTGCCCAGAAGCTCCTCGGACGGATAGCACCTTAGCGCTTGCGGATCTGCACATGCTCCGTGAGCTATAGCGCAGCAAGGCTGTGGCCGTGGGGTGTGGGCACCGGGACGCGCTGCTGGCGGGCTGGGTAGGGCTGAGCTCGCTAGCGGCTGCCGCGCTCCTCGGGAAGGCAGCGCTGGCTGCGGGGCTCAGCGCAGGGAAAGACAGGCAGGGCCCGCGCGGCTGCGGCGCGCTCTGACAGCCCGGGCCGCCCCAGCGCGCTCATTGGTCGTCCGCGAGCCAATCCGCGGCCGCGGCTCTCACTGCAAAGGGGGCGTGGTCTCAACTCCCGGGTCGCCGCCGAAACTCCCGGGCCGCGCTTGGCCGCAAGTACAAAGCGGGCTGGTGGCCTCGCTGCTGCACTGCTCACGCCACGCGCCTGGGGAGGGCCGGCACCCCCGCGCCCCTGAAGCTTTCTTTTGAAAAATGCCCTTTCGAACGCAAACGCCCGCCTCAGGATACCGCGAGCACCGTTCAGGGGAAGTTGGTTTCCTTTTTGAAATTGTTCTGGTCACCTTAACGGTTTGAGTCTTCCGGGAGGCACGCCCGCAGTCTCGCTGCCCCCCATCTGGCCTGGCCAGGGCGGGTCCTCGTCTCCCGCGCAAAGGATACGCCAGCCATTTCTCCTTTGCTTACTCTTCCAGGAGGATGGGGTGGGGTGGGGGGGCTCCCAACAGTTTCCTTTCCAGCTTTCAAAGGCTGCACATTTCACTTAACTATTTGAAGTATTTATAGGCAAATACAATGCCCAGGGAAGCCTCCCGCCCTGAGACAGCTCCTCCTTGCAACCTACTACAGACTCTGTAATTAGAGTGGCCAAAGGAAGCCTGAGGAGGCTTCATGACCGCGGCAAGCTCCGGCCAGACTTGGCTGTGTTTCATGTAGGAACCCCTCCCTGTCCGCCGCCTCGGCCACACTGGCTGCACAGGTTCCTCCGCTTTAATTCGCTGTCGATACCTCCCCTCAGCTCCTTTGCTCTTTGTGTTCCATGATGACTCAAAGTATATGTGACAGAAGGAAACAGGGATGATCTAGGCAGGCAAGAGCCTTCGCGATTCATGGATGAGACCCACCCCGTAAAACAACTGGTTTTGAGGAGGCAGCTTCTTCAACCTTACATGCACTCTTCTACATGCGTGTTTTCACATGGAGTAAGGGGGAGGTTTGACTACATTTGTGAAATGTACGGTTGTACATTAATGAGATAGTGCATGACAGTTGTTTAGCACAAGTACCTGGCAATATAGAGGACCAATAAAAGTAGAATCCCTATTATTAAATTTCTGCTACTCCCCCCATCCATCATCTCTGTGAACTATTCCTCTCTTCCAGCTCTGGGAAACACTCTATGCCCACTCTCTAACCTGATCTACAATGCTGATAGCATTGATTTATAATTACCCAGATGTTATGGACTGAATGTCTGTGTCCCTCTTAAATTCATATGTTAAAACTCTAATCCTCAATGTGATGGTATTAGGAGGTGGAGCCTGTAGGAGCCAATAAATTCATGACCATGATGGAAAAACCTTAATGATGGGACTAATGCCCATATCAGAAAAGACAGGATGGGGATGATCTCTTTCTGCTGGTGAGGATGCAGCCAGAAGGCAGCCTTTGTGAACCAGGAGAAGAGCGCTCACTAAGAACCTGACCATGTTGGCAGCCTGATCTCAGACATCCAGCCTCCAGGCCTGTGAGAATAAATGTTTGTTGTATAAGCCACCCGGCCTGTGGCATTTTTGTTCTAGCTGCTGGAACAGACCAAGATAACAGACCAAAGGAAACTTCAAAGTTTTAAAACAACCTCTGCAGCATTAAGAAATGAGAAGTGCCTTGTTGCCCTAGTCTGTTCTCCCTCCCACCTTATCTTCAGTTTATTCTTTATGTAGTGTATCCATCAGCATTCTTGCAGCTCTAATCTAAAGACTGACCACGTTAACTTAGAGGAAAGAAGATTTATTTTCTTTCTGTTTTGGGTTCAATCTATGTGAGGCCAGGAATCGTGGAACTCAGGACATGGTGATGGGAAGCAGAAAAAGGGAGAGTGCATGGGCCGTGCTTACATCCTGGAGGCCAGAAGCCAGAGAGCCTAGGCCTATGGGGTACCACCCAGGGAAACTCATTACAATGGATTTACCCACTTCGGGGACAACAACCCTCATGGCTCAGTTATATCAACCCTGAATATTAATAAATGAGCTCTTTAGGGGACATTTTATATCTAATCATGATATGTAGTGACTTTCTTCTCTAGCTAGGCTGAAATACACATAGCCCTGTATATAAGCCTGTTGTATTAGCCTCTCTCTGACACTAAATCACATGTGGCCCCTGACACACATCGCCCTTTGCCATCTGATGCCTCCTCCTGTACTGTTGTCATGCCTTATTTAACTCATTATTTATGCATTTATTCTCTTCTTAGGGAATAAACCTCTCCAAGTAAGGAACAGCATTTTAACTTTCATTAGGTTCGGTATCAAGCATAATGCTTTGGACAGACAGCTACCCAAATCATCACTGAATGAATGAATGAATGAATGAATGAATGGTAGTAGCAATTCCCAAGGAGCAGCAGTTGCTTTTTAGATCTAGGGACATACATAAGGATATAAGAAATGTTATGCTATATGAAACTTTGAATTCTTGTTCTGACAGATGTAAATTCTCATTCTTACAGATATATCAAGAATTGTAGAAAGAAATTGTGGTCTTCATCTAAAGATCAAGGAGATATTCCACAGCATTCCCATGACAGATGCAGTGGTTCTTAAATGTGATCCCCCTCAACCCCCTCCAGGAGCAGCAACATCACCTGGAAACTTGTTTGAAAAATCCCACTCCATACCTACTGAATCCAGTCTCTCCAGGGTTGGGGCCCAGCAATTTGTGTGTTAAGGAATGCTTAACTCAGCGATTTTAATGCATGCTGAAGTTTGAGAATTTCTGCCTAAATCAATATATCATGCATTCAGTACATTTCCAGGCTTCTTAAACCTTAATATGCATAAGAATTACCCAAATCTTGCTAAAATACAGATTCAGATTCAGTAGGTCTGGAATGAGCCTGAGATTTCATTTCCTGAATAAGACCCCTGGTGATGCCCATGCTGGTGGCCTGGCTTCACACTGAGCAGTAAGGTTAAAGCACAGGCAGCAAGCTGGGTGTGGTGGCGCAGGCCTATAATCCTAGTACTTGGGAGTATGAGACAGGAGGATCGCAGGTTTGCAGCCAGCCTCAGCACCTTAGGCCCTCCACAATTTAGTGGGACCTGTTTCAAAATAAAAAAAAGATAAAATAGGGCTGGGGAATGTAGCTCAAAGGTAGAATGTCCCTGGATTCAATCCTCAGTAACACAAAAATAAATAAACTAAAGCACAGGAAGCAAAAGTGTTTCCCCTCAAGAGCCATCTATAGTTAAGTGGCTTTCTGTTGCAGTGTTCTGAAAAGGCACATCTATGGAGTTGGAACAGCAGCCTGGTCAGTTAATAATGTCTGCCATGGGTAGAGAAATGGAAAACAATGACAAATATCCTATGTATTTTTCATTTTTTATTTTCCAATGAAATAGAATTGCCATCAAGATCACTTTTTTGATTCGGTGGCCCTCAACTATGCACAAATATGAAAACTAGTGCATTCTTTTCTTTGATTAAAAGTACTTCTTTCAAGTTATCTAGGATTGGTAAATACATGGGCATTCACCCTAACCTTGTGTGATTCATATAACTAATGGCTGATCATTTATCATCTTTCTTGATTCAAGACCAGTTCATCTTTTAGTCAGTTTCCAAATGTCTTTCTCTGCTTTTTTTTTTATCTCTTTAATAATTTTATTTGCTCTATTCTAGACCACGTTTCATCTCCCTTCTATCTTTTTTTTTTAATAAACCTTCATTTTTCTTTTTTTAAGCAAAAATAATTTATCCTAACCAGACAATGGGAAAAAAGCAAATGAGAGGCAAGTAAAACAATTACAAGATAACTCCTTAAATAAGACCATCTCAAATTATTCAAATGATCTATAAATTTACCTCTTCCACATGGATGCTGTGTTAACATGAAAGAAGTAATTTTAAATTAGCATGTTTGACAAGCATTGTTAGCTAAAGGACAGACTGGCTCAGAAAACAGCAAGCTGCTTGGGGAAGGACTTACTATCTGGGCTTTAAAAACCTTTTTTTTAAAAAAAAATTATGTATACTATGGACTAAGATGCAAAGTTGAAACAGCCTGGTGGGGTGTGTTTGTGTGTGTGTGTGTGTGTGTGTGTGTGTGTGTTGCTAGGGATTGAACCCAGGCATATTCTACCGCTGAGCTACACCCCTGGCCCTATTTTATTGTTTATTTTGAACAGGATCTCACTAAGTTACTAAGAGTCTTGCTAAGTTGCTGGAACTGGCCTCAAACCTGAGATCCTCCTTTCTCAGCCTCCCAAATACTGGGATGACAGGTGTACACCACCACGTGGGGCTAGATCATCATTTTAAATATCAACTTTGACAACTCTTTTTCTTCTGACTCCAGACTTTCAAAATCACCCCACTGTCAGTGATAGATCAATTTGAAACTTACT